>BMAO01001492.1:0-253195 GCA_019973975.1 Trichonephila clavata | reverse complement strand
CCATAATCTGGGGTTCGAGTCGCATTAATATGTGATCGACCAATTTTACATCATCATAATTCATTCCTAAAGTCTTATGGATTTTTAATAACTTATATAGAAAATTGGATGGCGTCTGACCCTTCTGCTGCTTGGATGAAAAAAACGGAGCCTCTAACTCCGACTTAGGCCGTACCACTGGAAAACTATCTGACAACTTCTTTTTAAGCGATGCGAAGGCAGTCGCTTCTGCATTTACACAGGCAAATCCTATGACCTCCAACCAGTCTAACGCTCTCCCAATTAAATGACCCTTTAAATACGCACACGCCAGATTCGCCGGTATCTCATAATAAGCTATATTATCATCAATGTTATCAAGATACTCCGATACATTATCTCGACCTGAAAGGAATAATTCCGGCAGAACCCTAAAACCTCCACTCGCTCTTAAATCCGGTATTTCAGTTGGGCGCCAGTGTCGTGAAATATAACCACCCCTAATACTATCATCTCCCCGTCTACCGTTAACTGTTTCTGGACGTTTCGGTGGATTAGAGAATTCAAGATACATCTTTATAATTCACTACATTTATTGATACCTCTTAATCAAGGAAGGCTACAAACACACTATTTAAATTTATGAACAATAAAACACAATGGAATATGAGAAGGAGTTGCTACTAGCGGAACTACGGAATCGGGAATGAATCCACGAAAGATCAGCACGCACAGTTACAGCTAACACACGTACACGTATCTTCAAATTTCTAAATCACTATCCTTGCACTTCGGCAGGTCCGTCGTGATGAAGGATGTATTACTGTCCGGATCGGATAATGGCTAAGGATCCACACTCGACTTTCCAATTTCAATCTTCAGCATAGCTCGTCGCGTAACTAATAACTAATATTGTCAACAACTGCGTGTTGATTTACCGATGCTTCAATTCATTTTACTTCAAAAATCTAACTTGTCACTTTACTACTCTCTCTCTCACTACGTTAACTCGCGAAACCCGAACATATAATATTTCTCTTTTGCATAAATCACGCTTTGCCTCCCGGTGGAGATTGGTTCAAATAAATAAAACTTTTAAGAAAAATAGAGACTGTTAGTTTAAGACCGTATAGATCCGTCACAACTTTCTTTGGATAAAATGCACTTTTGTGAGGTTATTTTAAGTTATGTTTGTAGAAAGAGACTTCCATAGCACTTGTATCGTCCCCTCCCTGTTTTAGCTTGTGAGGCAACAATGAGCGTCATGCGCATATCTGTTATTCTCGGTACTAGCAATTTTTGGCTCGCAATTTAAGGCGCGCCAGTACCAGTGTTCAACTTTGTGGAATCCATTTCGAACGCATTTAAAAGTAACGTGTATAAAAGTATTTGGTACTTTAGTACAAAATTTCTCGAATTATTGTATTTTAAATTAAATATTCTTAATTGTAGCCCTGTACTATGCCTGCGGTTAAAAAAACAAGACATACAAGTTGCAGGCTATTTCAAGCTGAATGGTTTGATAAATATGGTGTGATTGAATGGAATAAAATAGTTATCTGTGTAATTTTAAACAATTATTTGCTTTTTAACCACAGAAGTTTTTATTATTATTGGAGCTTTTTCCTGCCCAGAAATGTGCTCTTTCCCTCTTTGACCTCTATTCCTTAACATAGACCGAAGACAGCCTTTACTCAGCCCTGTGCTGGGAGTTGGGGTGGGGCGTTTAAAATCTTGGGGGTCTGCGGTGTCAGGCTGATACATAAAGGGGTAAGAAGTTTTTAATTCTTATGGTGCATTACTTCGTGCTAGTGTTTTGAAAAGTTTGTGACGGATCTGTACGGTCTTCACTAACCCTTTAAGCAGTTTGTCCGTACAGTGTACGTCCTACTCGAAATTGGCGTACGGGCATCGATATTTTCTCCTTTCCTTTTCTGGTTTGCCCGCATTTTTCATTATTGAAAGAGACTATTTAGTATTATTATTTTTTAACAGATGGCGTGACTTCTCCATGTAAATAAAATGCTTTTCATCCGGGTTTTTCTACGTAGCGGGAAATTTTCTTTAAAAATTTTTTTCTACTGTGTGCCGTGGAAATTATGGATGGAATAGACGACGAAAATACTTTCTTGTTAGATGATGAACTACATTCTGATACAGATACAGATACTTCTTCTAATTATTTGGATTATTCCTCAGATGACTCGTGCAGTGAGCTCAGCTCTGATGAAGATTTGAGTTCTGCAAGAATTTTTACCGAGGTTGATGTGAAAAATCCACCTGTTCCGTGTCCTCGATTTAAATTTTCTGGTATTCCCTCTGTGCACGTACAAGTTGACGACACTTCTGATGTTCTACAATTTTATGAAACATTCATTGATTTTTCACTCATGAGTAAAATTGTGGAAAAGACAAATAAATATGCTAAACAGTGCCTCCAATCCAGTGTTGCAAGACATTTCTCAAAGAGTAAATTTTTTGGGTAGAAACTACTGTGGAAGAGTTGGATGTATTTTTCGCTCTCAATATACTTCAAGGAATTGTAAAGAAACCTGGAATTGATCATTATTGGAGCAAAAGATATTCAACTAATACACCTTTTTTCTCTAAAATAATGTCTCATCGCCGATTCTGTCTTTTCCAACGCTACTTTGATTTTTCTGATAATGCAGCATTTGACCCACAAAATCACGAATAAAAAACTGTTGTAAAAGCATTAAAAGTGAAAAAAATTTAAAAAATTCTTAATATTCTTATTTTTTTAAGTATGGTTCTTAATTATATGCAATAAAAATATGCATTTTTTGGAAGCATTTCTGGTAAAATAATTGACCGCTTAAAGGGCTAAACCTCTCAATTATTCTTTCAAGTTTTATTTATTTCAACCAATCTCCACCGGGAGCCAAAACATGCTTTATGCAAATGAGATATTTTATATAAGTTCGGGTTTCGCGAGTTAACGTTTGAAAGTGAAGGTGAAAGCGAAAGAGAGAGAGAGAGAGAGTAGTAAAGTGAAGAGTTACATTTTTAAAAGTAAAGTGAATTGAAGCATCGGTAAATCAACTCGCAGTTGTTGATAAATTTAGTGTGAAGTAATGCGATGAGCAAAGCTGAAGAGTTGAAGATTGAATTTGTAAAGTCGAGAGTGGATCTTAGCCTTTATCCGATCCAACCTGAATCAAAGTATTCCACAAGACTGACCCGTCGAAGTATAGAAATCAGGTTAGTGACTCAGAAATTGTAAATACGTGTACGTGTGTTAGCTGTATTTGTACGTGCTGATCTTTCGTGGATTCAGTTCAGATTCCGTAGTTCCGCTAATAGTTATCCCTTCTCATTCTCCACTGTGTTTTATGTTTCTTAAATCTCAATAGTGTATGTGTAACTTTCCTTGATTAAGAGGTATCAATAAATATAGTGATTTGTTAAGATGTCTCTTGAATTCGTTAATCCGCCTACACGTCCAGAAACAAGCAACGGTAGACGGGGAGATGATAATCTTAAGGGAGGTTATATATCACGACAAGTTGATGCAATTCGTCTATGGTTTTTTTTCCATTGTGGCTGCACATTGGTATTTTAAACCTTTTGCAGACCTAGTACATTACCCAGGAGCAGGTATCTCTTTTTAGCGATACCAATTACAGCAAGCAATTTTGACGCCCAGTTTCCTCCACAGGGGAGACACCTGAGCTCTTGACGATGCGAACCTGTACTAGAATTTAATTTTGCCGAGAGCATCCAAGCCAAGCAGACACCCTAGGGATCTTTTACATGCCGCATAATCATACGATATGACCGCTGTCGATTTTCTGCATCATGAAAATCCCCCGACTTGGGCTGGGGTTGAACCCGCAACCTTGGGTGCAGAAGGCCAACGACAAACCAACCACGCCACCCAGCCGGTATTTGGCTATGGTACTGAAATGTTTCTCATCTGGCAATTTTTTTGTGTTGAAGGCGGGAATTAGTGTAGTGTTTAGTTATATACATAAGAAAATGGACCTTTTTAAAAAGCATTTTTTGTCAGACTATTGACTACAGAAAGGGTTAGAAACTTTGACGAGTTACATATCAATATATCGTAATTCAAACTCTTTATCATTGGAATTAATAGATAGTTCAAAAGGTCTTAGTTTTATGCTCTGCTTGAAATAGAGATTAAATGTTTTCTGTCATGATGATTAATATCCCTATTTCCTTGAAGTTTAGTTAGGAGAGGCGGGTGCCAGATCAGGTGTCGTCCGCATCACTTGACCATGGTTCAAAATTACGCGAACCGTCCCCAAAAGCCCTCGTGTAACTGAACAGTAGGACGTTAATATTCCCTCACTCACTCCCATTCCTTGAAGTTTAGAAGTGTTGTTTTAGTGTGATGATCTTTAGAAAAAGTATGTAAGAACAAAACTAAAAAGGCTTCAAAATAATTTATAAATTTTCTGCACTCTTATGAGACGAATATTTTAATTAAGAACTATTTAGTGTGCATTATTCTCTTCATAGCACACAGTCCCGTATTCATTGATTTTTTTCCCCGTCACGTCAACGAATTTTTATCAGCGCTAAAGGGAATTATTTTAAGACATACACTGAAAAATTACAAAAAATAACAGATTTTAAATTTGTTTTATTGCGCTTGATAAATTTTCATACTTACCGACAAATTACGAATTATTTCAAAGTACAGACAACGTTCCCAAATTACAAATGAACTTCAGTTCCGATTTAACAAAAATTTGGAATCAATTGAAATTCTTTCTTGGAGCAGAGTAGTGACATTTTTTGAAAGGTGTTTTTTCAGACCATCTGCCGACAGCAAAAGCCATTATAATCTTGAAACATTAGAGATCAACTGGAACATAACTTTTTTTACTATGGCAACAGCTGTAAGTGTATTTGCAGGACGTAAAAATATGTTGAACAATCTCGGTTATAAGTATACAGACATTCATTTCATAATACATACTCAATAATACTTTGAACAGAAGGAATTTTCTTAAATTTAGACATCTAAATTAATTTATTTCTTAAAGTGAAAACATGAAAAAAAAATAGTCAAACAAAAGCAGGAATGACATTTTTGCCGAAGAATTCTTCTGTCTTCGTGATCTTTAAAGCAGCATTGATGAAGGGCTCTAGAATTTCCTGTAAATAATAAACAAATGGTTTGTTCGGATTTGAAAGTTTAATATATTTGGAAACACGATTTTCTTAGCATCCATAGATGTTCTAATATATTTGAAATTAACAATATGCTATAAAAGTCAAGCTAATATGCCAAACGACGCATACATTAGATTTCCGTCAGATGATTACAAATGCTTACACAAAAAGCATGTTCATAAATCAACTGAAGACTAGTGTACTCAGAGCGCATTAGCTATCTCATAAATCCATCTAGAAAAAAATTAAATACTTTTAAGAGTATTAAAAATATACAAACAAATATATTATTTCTGCTATTCTTTACTCCACATATTGTTATTTCTTTCCTATTTCTTGAAGAATAAGTTTCAAATCTAGAAATATCTATGTAACTGTCTGAATTATATCCTTTTTTATTTAATAATATGCTTCTGGGTTGTTTGAAAAGTATAATGTCGTTTTTTTTCAGTAGAATACTTAATTACTTCACACTTACTCCGTATTGTTGCTATATATTTTGATTGCTGATATAATACCAGTTTGTGGAAACTTTTGCTTGATTCTTCAAAATAGATTTTGTTTGTGGCCCTATCAAATACAAAATGTCAAAAGCAGCATTTTTAGCATAATTTACTTTTTTACTGATGAAATGGTAAAAATGCTGTTCAAGCAACAAAAAAAAAAGAATTTGATGGGTATGAAGAAGATGGATTGACATGCTACTGCCAAAATTGGTTTGCAAAATTTCATTCCTGAAATTTTTATGTTGAAGATGAAACATACACTCATGTCCAAAATTAAGGTCACAAGCATAAAATCTGTGAAAATTGATGAATTATTCCTTGTGTTGCCACAAAATTTGGCATAGAGATATATTACAATGTCAGGAAGAATATAGAAACGTAACAGTATGGAATATGTTTTAATTGAGAATTAAGACACGTCATATCAAAAAAGCGTGAAATCATGAACCAGAGATTGGGAAAAGTCTCTCTAATGTGAAGTCAGGAAATTGTGAAAAAGCCTTACAACAAGCTACCGTACTGCTTATGAGGGTGTCAATAGGTATTTGTGGTGTTTATTTGTTTTATTTTTGTGTTTTTTTATTTATTAGCTTTATTTATTTTTAGGATTACTTTATTTTCCAGAGACAGAGGTGATCTTTTCACAACAAGGGAGATGGCAAGATGAATTCTATTCCAAAATTTTTCTGCAAGATAGTCGATATGTTTTTGTAAGTTAATCGGCTATCAGTGAGTAGACCTAGATAAAGTGCTACCGAGACCCACTGGTTGTTGTGATCGAAAAGTGTAAGCTGGAAAGGGGGGGGGGTCAATGACACCACATTTCCTAAAAACTATTGCCTGATATTTGTCAACATTAACTGCGATTCTCCAGTCTGTATGCTAATCTTTTATCTAGAAAGTTTTGCATTTATTTAATAGTGTATTTGAGATGGGCACTCTGTGCTATGACTACGAAATCATCCGCAGGTACTGACTGAGGTGTGCTGTGGAAAATCGTGTGTGTACATATTATACAAGTGTGGACTAAGGACAGCGATGTGTCTGATTGAATGAAGCCCTTTTTGAAGAAAGCGTTATTTATCAAATGACATCTAAGCGTTTATCAAATGCCATCTAAGAAGACACGGGCAGTATAGAACTTGTTTGCGAAACCTTCATTAATTATATTGGTTACTCGTATTAATTGGTGCAGTGTGAAATGGCCCTCCCTGAACCCGCATTGCTCAGGGGGAATACAATATACGGCTTTGCAGTGAGACTTTATTCTGTTTCAAATAATTTTTTTCGAAAATCTTAGTGAAACTTAATAAACTAATTGTTCTGTAGCTTTGTGTAAATTTGCGATCCTGACATGGCTTCGGCCGCATGATAACGTTTACTTGCTTCCATAAGGTAGGAAAATGATTTTTTATGAGGCATTGATTGTAGATTTTAGTTAAATGTATAATACCATTTTAAGTTAAGTATTTAAGAGCCATATTGGGAATTTAGTCAGGGTCTGCAGCCTATCTATTTTGCAGTTTATTTATAATGCATCGGACTTCATAAGGGGAAATGAGAGGTGGCGTGTTTGTTGTGAAGTTGTCAAAAAAGGGGATTTGCTAAATTTTAGACTTTTTCTATCTTGGCGTCACTATATGGCTCAGCATTTTCGTGAAAAGTGAGTTCAAGGTGTCTTTAAAAAGACTCCGCTTTTTCGAAATCAGTATAAACCAGGCCATCCGGACCATGGTCGGGTAGAATGACTTTAGCTTTTTTACTGACTTTTCTATGTAAGTTATAAAAGAATTATCCTCAAGATTCATAGTTAAAAGAAAATCTTTACAGGTCTTGTTTTTATGTTTATTGATTTTTATTGATTTTCTGTTCTTGATCTGTATACTGAGAGCATTAAGTTCGCGTTTGTATGGAGGGTATCTGGTGTTGTGAAAGAGTTTTTTTTTTTCGAAATCTATTTTTAGTTCTCATAAGCTCTCTGATAGTAGCAGGATGGTGGAGGTGTGGGGTATTAATTGATCTAGTAGAAGTGGAAGCAGAAATAGCATTTGACTGAAGTTTTGAACAATTTCATCCAAACATCTATAATGAGGTTACCTTGAATGTGGTTTTAAAGGATTTCTTGAACTTCGAATGCTCAGCGTTTAGCTGCAACTGTCACTTTTAGATTTTTGACCGGGCACGACTGTCTAGTTGCTTACTTTTTTTTGTTTTAAAATTGTTGATTTACTTATTTGTATTTTATGTTCTACTGGACAGGAGATGAATGCTAAGCTTATTGAAGAATGCCCTGCATTATGTTATTGTAAATCTACTGTAGCAAAATATTTAAGAGCTAGAAGCCTAATGACCTAATAGTTAACAGGCTGTCATTTTTTTATTAGACTTTATTCAATCTCAATTAATCTTGATTTAATTTTTAAATTTCCAGAAATTTTAAGGGTAATCTTTTTTGTTTCCGACTAGAAAACCATGAAATAAATTGCCCGTGTTAGCCGAAAACCTAGTTTGTCTTTAGAGTACATATCACTTACATAGCTTCCACAAAGTAAAGGAATTGACAGCTGGCAGAGGTATGCCGTAGTGAAAAATTCGATGCCACCATTTCTAGAGATTTTACTTTCGATAATATATATTTGAAATTCTGGTGTTTGTAACCCATTAAACGAAAAACAAACGTAGAAATGAAAGATAACATACTGGGAAGCAATAACTTAAGGATATTGACTTCTCTTTTTAATCTTGTTATTACGTATTTGTGTGTAGAAATTGTAAGGGTTTATATTTTTTTTTGGAAAATCTATAAAAGTTATTAGCAGATGGCAGAGCAAATGAAAAGTGGATATTTAAAAATTAATGCAATGGGTGGTAGGTACACTTACCATGGCTTTAGAAAGTATTAAATTACTAGCTGTCGAATATGTAAGACGACTAGTACTTTCTAGTTTGTACTAATGGAATAATTAAATGGAAGATAATATTTAAATTATAGCTCAATTTTTTTTGGTTTTACTCTCCAGTTTTAAGAGGGAGTCACTAGTGAGGATTTGCACTTTAAAACATATTCATCGATTTCCATAGCGTATATAACAACAAATTACATCATGCAAAAGTTTCATCATATCACACACAGTATACAAGGTTCAATTAATAGTAAAAATAAGAAACAAAAAAAGTAAGCAAAATTCAATAATAACGAACAGAAAAATTGTAATAAACAAAACAATATTCCTAAAATATTAACTGATACTATTGGGACAATAATGGTCCACTAGTGTTGTTAAATTTAACTTCCTTTCAGGACATGATCTACATGCTTCCCCCCTTCTGTACCTTCATAATATTAGAATTGTATATCAATCCTAGAGTACATTGATCCAATTATTGCAAATTCTGAAAAATATGAATTATCAAAACTAAGCAAAAACGAAATTGATATAATAAATAAGATAAAGACAGCTTTAAATCAAATACATATATTAACAAATCTTGTAGTAATAATTGTTACATAAAAAGTTTCATCATAGGATAAAATATACTTTACAGACATTAAAATTTTGGCAATATGATAAAAGAACTAATAATATTAAAAAAGGTTTATCAATTTAAACATACCATAAAATAATTATGGTCCATTTTTTTATAGTTATTATTGGAGCATTTAAACAAAAGCGAAACTTTTCGTTTAAATTTCGTAGTGAGGTAGGAAATACACCAAGAAACCGATTTCAAACGGAAAGTAAGTTCCCAAATGTACTCGTGCGCATGTAAAGGGCTCTGCATGTATGCGGCCAGTATAACGGCTCGGTTGACCACTCTTGCTGTCATCCGTATACGAGGTGACTTACTAGTGATGAGATGAATCATTTTACGAATCAAAAGTTTGCGGATATGCATCTCGCATATGGGGCAGCATGTGACCAAGCTAGGCAAATTTACGAAAAGCGATATTCTGAGTGAAGAATACCACATCACCAAATGTTTACATGTATGCATAATAATCTGTGCGAACATGGTTCACTGCGCAGCAACATGCACCGCATGGGGAGAAAATGACTGACGCGGACTGTCAACACCGAAGAAAGAGCCCTACTGTTCTTTGAAGATAATCCGAAGACTAACAAACGAGCTATTTCCCAATAGCTTGGGGTTTGTACGTCAACAGTGTGGCAGATACTGCACGAGAAGGGTGTGCATCTTTACCGTCTGTAAAGTTACTGCAGCCTAACAATTATTCGAAGTGTGTAAAATTTGCACTATGATTTATGCAGTTTTCCAACTTCTGTCCTTTCTTACAGATGAAAGGACTTCTGTCCTTTCTTACAGATGTGTTCAATTCAAACAACTCACATGTGCGGGCTGAGCGCGATTTATGTTTGATTAATTTCGTTTTCGTAAAGAACGATTCACAAGTGTTAAGTTGAAAAAAGTTACAGGAATCAAGCATGATGCTGTGGGGCAAGGATATCAAAATCAAAGGCTAACTTGGGTCAAGCAAACAAGGTTTAACATTAGGTGGGCTGGGAAAAAAAACATATTCATAGAAACACAAATTTATTTTGAATTTTTCATTATAATAAACACCCCCCCCCCACACACATATATATATATATATATATATAAAATAATGTTTGCATCTTTCTTATTACTATCTTTCTTATTTCGGGAGAAATTTAAAATTTTTTTTATTATATATTATTGTGTGCCGATATATTGGCCGGTCCGCTTGCGGCCCAAGGGTCATGAATTTGACACCCCTGCTGTGGGGTATCGCTGCGATGCAATACTGCCCCTTCTAAGTATCTACAAAAACAATTATGGGCTTTATTTGCTACAAAACACTACACTAAAAACAAAAATATTGCACAAAATAATCCTAATTTGTAAAGAATCTCGTGGGCTGTAAAATTATTCAAGGCGGGTTGGCCACTCCTGTGTAGACAACTAAATTTGACGAAGCTGGTACTGCCATCTAGTGAGTAAATTCAACTAATACTGTGTTTGCAAATATATCAGTCTTTTCGTTGATAAAAAAAATTATACTTTTCTATTCATAACTTCTCTTTCAACCTTTTTTACATATTTCTACAAAAAACGTTAAAGCAAAAATAACTATGATCGAAATTGAAAATTAGCTTACAACATTAAAATAAAATAAGGAATTATACGTTAAATTGCTTCTTAACTTATCTTTAATTTCACAATATCACTATACCAAAACATACTTTTAAGATACATATCACGTTATTCCTTTTCATTAAAAAGTTAAGCTAAACTCTCTCTCTCTCTCTCTCTGAGTCACTTTTATCTTAATAAATTTTTTCTATTTCCTTCCCTTTTCCTTTTATTTATTTAATTTAATTTTTTTTTTATTTAAAATACTTTAATTGAATATTTTTGGATAGATGAAAATGCTCTAAGTGGATTGAATGGACGAATATTGGATCAATTTCAATCTGTACAACTGAACATTTTTTCAATACTGTGAATAGGACCTCAATAAGGGGGACTTAAAATCATTGAGATATTGAAATTCT
Organism: Trichonephila clavata; assembly: GCA_019973975.1. NCBI lineage: Eukaryota > Metazoa > Arthropoda > Arachnida > Araneae > Nephilidae > Trichonephila > Trichonephila clavata. The sequence goes on along the minus strand of BMAO01001492.1, from coordinate 242,010 downwards.
CCATTTTCATGACTAGAAACCTTGAGATCTGCTTCTTGAAATCTTTTTTTGTTTTTGTTATACATATATCTTATTTTATTTTTTCATAATACTGTGCAGAGCTAACTTTCTTTGAAATGAGTTTTTTGGTTCGAAAAGCACGTAAAAACATTCTTTACCTGTTTTAAAACATTTTTCAAATTGGAAGTGCATATCTAAAACGAACGGTTCGGGAATTAGCTGTTGGGTCACATTAAGGCTGGACACCCTGTATATAATTATTTATCTTATACAATTTTAATTTCGCTTGAAAACGTTGATATTCATTATTTTTGTTCGCCATTGAAATTTTGAAATATGATGTTGTACTCTAGGTTTGATATGATTTGAATATTTGCTTGGTTATATTAGTGTGAGGTATTTTGGATAAATTTAAATATATATATATATATATAGTAACATAAAATGAAAGAAATATATATATATATATATATATATATATATATCGTTCAAATTTTCAATCGTTAATGAAATACTTTCGATTCATCCATTCAAAGTAGGAATTGACATAATTTTTTTTATATTACTTGTTCGAAGAGAAAGTCCAAGAGTACCTGGTAGTTTGATCAGTAACAATGTGCAAATATTTCTCAATCAGTTATAAAAATTTAAACTACCTTTGATAAAGTCAAACGAATTTTTTACGCAGAGGATTTTCATTGTGGTTAACATAATTTCTATATCTGTAAGAATTTTAATCTAATGATATTGAGATGACACTATCCTTAACGTAGTAGCTATACTTGGGTGATCCATAAATTCTTACTATTAATTTCACACATATTCAATGGCTCAAACAATTACCCTACTTTTACTTGACAAATTCAACTCTCAATATAAATGATACATTACCGATAAGTGTAAACCTGTTTATATTTTTACACATAACAAATAGTTCAATTTAAAGCAAAAATAAAGAACGACCAACAGAAAACTTCCAAAATGAAAAGTTTTAGATGCAATTTAAATAAACATATGCAGATTTTTACCTGAAAAAATTGAGAATGCACCTATAAACTTTTGTAATACCTCCACATACGAAGAAAGTGCCAGTATTTAGTTGCATGCCCTTTGACTTTTGTAATGGCCTCTAAACGTCATGGTGCCGATTCGGCTAACTTTGGAGTGGGGGGGGATATTTAAACTCCATTCTTCGTACAAACATTGTTTTAAATAGGGGTTTTGATTCTTTTATGTTTACAGACCGTTGTTTCGAGTATGACCCGCCGATTTTCAATGATAGTGATGTCAAGACACTGTGGTGGTGTGTGCAACTGCCGTTTAGAATGAAAAGCTACCACATTTTGAAGGTACGTCCCGTGCATTTGGGGTCGTTGTCCTGCTGGCAAATGAAATTTTTATCTAAACCCAAATTTAAGGACTTTCTGCAGATTATATTCAGAAGTATATTCGAGTGAACCATTTGGTTCATAATGCTATCTATCAAAACTAAATTTTCTACCCTGGATGGAGCCATATAACCCCAAACCATGACGAAGTCACCACCATGTTTAACTATAGGACGTACAGTTTTTGGATCCAAAGTGGTATTGGCCTTTCTATATACGGTGCGACTTCCGTCTCGGCCAGAAATGTCGAATTTACTTTTGTGGTACTAAATATAACTTTCTTCTAAAAGTTTTTGGTTTTCAATTTGCAAACACCAAACGTATTCTCTGTTTTCGCAAGTTGATCAACGGTTTCTTTCTAACAACTCTACTTTTATATCCAGCTTGTCTAGTTATATTGCGCACAGTTTCAGCACTTACACTTCTGCTAATTATTTGAGAAGTTTCTTCAGCAAGTTTAACTGCACTTACTTTAGGATCAATCTTGATTTCTTTCAAAAATTTCATTTTTGCGACATCACTCAGAATACCTTTAATTGCTATTTCGCATTTATTTTCAATCAAACCACCTTTTTAATATTTCATACTGATTTTCTGGACACAAGTGGGGCTTCTAACAACAATTTCAGCTATTTCATGATAAGATTTCCCTTTTTAAATAATCTAAATACAAATTTCTTTACATAAATAATGATTTATCTTCGAGGAGCCATTTTTCAATTAAAAGTTTGGCTTTACTTCCATATAACAAACTTAATCATAAAAGAGTAATTGTTGAAACGGTTTTAGATAAGATTACTCAAAATTCTATTAAAATATCAGCCAAGTAGAAAATATTTGGTGGCAGTTAAACATATTTTTCATTAGTATATTCTCAATTTTTTGAGGTAAACATCTGCATATGTTTATTTAAAATGCCTCTGAAACTTTTCAATTTAAAAGTTCGTTGTTTGTTCTCCCTCTTTTTATTTTTACTTTAAATTAAACCCTTTAAAGTAAATACATATTTACACTTTTTGGTAATACGTTGTTTATGTTGAAATTTGAATTTACCTAGTAAAAGTAATTGTTCGTTTCACTGTGTGTGTGTGTGTGTACTACCAATCAATAAACCACGTCTTTTCACAACCGAAACGCAACTTCTTTCAAAACATTTCCCGGCTGAAATTTTTCTACATTTTGAAAATGGATTATTTGCTTGATATCTTATAAAGGTTCTGGGGTATCTTGTCAAATTAAAAGCTTTTTATTGCAGTACCTTCCTTTCCTTCAGTTGATTTCTCTTTGATAAACACACCTGGAGAGTTCTTACATTCAAAAGACAAGAGAAGGTGAAAAAGGCCATAATCTGATGTAAATGCAAGCTTTTCACACACACACAAACAGAGATTCATTATTTCTTAATTCAATGTGCCAATATCCAAAAAAAAGTTTTTAAAAAGGGAAAAAATGTGAATGTATTCATTTTTCCAGAACTGCATCAGTTCATGGGATTGGCTTTGCATCCAATTTTGTATTAACATTTAGCTTTCTATGGTCAGTGCACAATCGTGTGCTATGCAAAAGGGCAAACTTATAGGTGCTGAATAGGTGAGATGGGGTTTAACAATGCATGGAATTTGTGTGTTTTTTTTAAAATTTCCACATCATTTTAGGGGAGATTCTGTAAGGAGGATTTGTACAACAAATAATTCTGAGGTAGGTATTATTTTAGAGGGAGCACACATCACACAAATGTAGAAATTAAGATACATTTATAATTGTTAATAATTTCATTATCATAGTCATTGTTAATAATTATTTCTACAGACATGGGCAGTTTACTTACTGATAATTTCCTAGTTGCACATTTCAAGCATTTTATTTTCACAAATTTCTTTATTTTTTCTTCTTTAAAAAGTCATCATATTTTAAAATTACTTTTTCCCTCTGAAATATTTTCTATCCACTAAAACTATAAATTAATTCAAAGCCATTCACAAACTAAAACTAGACAAAACTAAATATATATGTAAGTTTTATATCTACTATATACTTTTATGGATTTCGCACATTCCTTTGTTCTAAGGTTCTTGTTTTATTGACCTCTATTTCTCCAATAATGGTAGATATTTTTTTTTGTTGTAATCCACATGTGTGTGTTGTTGCAACCATTGAATTGGGACACAGTGCAGTCTTTAATACTACATTGACATTTGGAAATCACTATCCACTAAAACTGTCACTAGTGAAGAGTTTACTCTTGTCTCAATGATCATAAGTCCTTATCTTCGTTGTTAGAGACAGCATTATATTGCTAGTTGGTTGGTCTCTAAGGCATCCTTTGTGTAGGGTGGAATGTTGGGGCATCTGTCCTTTGTTGTGAGACTCGGTCATTCCTTCGATAAATCGCCAGACACTGATGAGGAGAGAGTGATAATTTATTAACGTCTCCCACTGTACGGTAACAAGAAGGCTATTGGTGACCTGTCTCGTAATTTTAAACCTCTATCAAGCGATAAGAATGATACCTAGCTGGCACCTCTGTCATCTAACTATCATACCACTCCAAAGGGAGCACTTTCAGCCTCGACTGATTTAACATGCCTCAAACCCTCAACATGTGGGTCTTCAATCTCAGCAGGACTCGAACCCGTGACACATCGGCAACGAACCATTACCACTGAATTACCTCGACTGTAGTGATGAGGAAATGAGTAGTTTATTCAATTGTTTGCCAGTGCCTGCTGAGGAAGGGCATTATTTCTTGACCGGGTGCTGATGAAGATCGTTTCTGCCCAGATTCCAGCATCCGTACTACTGTAGTGTTGGATGTGGTGATGTTCTATTCTCAGAGGAACTACTGATTGAATAAATCCCGGGATAACTGCTCTTGTAAGTTGATGACTTTTCTGAATTCCATTATTTTGATCTTTTCTTTCATTTCTTCAAGATCTCGAGAATTTAGGAGTTGTATTTCGATGGCGCGAATCTCCTTCAATCCCTTTACGATATAATACTTTATAGATGCTTCATGAATCCTAGTTTGGGAGAATATTTTCTGTGAAAATATTCGTCTCATGAAGGACTTTGCTTCTTCTTGCTTACATGTTAGTTGAGTTGCTTTAATTTCAAATTAGTTCACTAGGTTTTTTTCTCAATTTTCAGAAGATTCTTAGGACGGTCTGGGATTTGACGAAAATTTGGACTGTTCCACTGACTAGCTTCAACAAAAAGACGAGTTTTTCTTCTTCGTTATTTCGGCTGCTTCAGATTGTTGCAAACAGTTTCCCCAGAAACTTCAGTATCACAATTATTGATAAAAGTTTCAATATCTTCCAAGCGTACATCACTTTTTTATTGTAATACTAGCTTTTACCCGCGGCTCCGCTCGCGTTGATGTCTTTAAATAACTGTCCATGTCGTAATTACACTGCTGGCCACCGTAAATGCAACACCCTGAAGGAAGCACGTAAATAACATGAAAATTACAGCATGCATTAGCGGAGGTGAGATATGCAAATGATTAGAATTTCAGCGCAGACGCACATCACGCACGCCTGTGGCGCCTCCTCAAAGCGCTATTTAAGGCTTGAAGATTTCGACGATTTCAAGTTCGGCAATTGTGTTTTTCTTGTGGTTTTTTCAAAAAACTATTAGTTATGTCTCGTAGAAAACAGCGATCAGCTTTTGATCAAGTATCCGAGTTCGACAGAGGAAGGATAGTGGCCTACCGAGATTGTGGATTTTGGATTGTGGGATTTTTTTTATTGCTTGACTGGAACAAATAAAATTTAAAAATTCTAAAATTGAGCTTAGTTCAAAAAAACTGAAAACATAATTTATTATAATAATTAACAACAAAAATTCAATAACTTAAAGTATTAATATTTTTAAAAATCGAAAGTATCTAAGTTTAATGTATAATTTCTCTTTAAAAGAGCTCAAAACAGAATATTATTCTAAGATGCTACTGTATACCATATTATATGTTCTTCCGTCAGTTGCAAATATGCGAAGATTTGGGCATTGGACACACCGATCAGGCTACAGTACTGCAACAGTAAAACTTGAATTTGAACTCGTTTGAATTGAAATGGTAGGTCAGTGGGGATACTTGGAATCCGAGGTATGATAACACTATCCCTTTTCATGACATATGTTAAAATATTGGCACCAAGTATATTCTGCATAAGTTTTGTGATCCAAAGCCTCGTTTCTTTACATAGTCGAGGAACATCGAGATTTTGGATAAGTATACCTGGTACATTTAGTTTTAATTGAAGTTTATGTGAGGGTACACCCGAAAGTTCGAGTGAATTTAAGAACTCCGTGGGATATGAAGTACTTTGTTCTTTATCCATGATTGTATTCATTGATAAATATTTCTTCATCCCCCTTCCCCGCCCGTCGTTTAAATTTTCAATGTTGATTTTATGGACAATGACATTATATATTCGAGGAGCATCGATACTTTGCATAAACATAACTGGTACATTTATTTTTAATTGGAGTTTATATGAGGGTGCACCCGGAAGTTCAAGCGAATTTATGAACTCCGTGGGATATGATATATTTTGTGTTCTGTATCGATGGTTGTATCCATTAATAAATATTCCTTCATTTTCCCCACACGTCTAAAATTTCAGTGTTGATTTTATTGACAAAATCATTTTTAGGCGCCAATATTGATCTTGCACGCAACCACTGATCCCAATTTAAATTTTGTTGCAAGCCCTGGTAAATTTGAGCAATAAGATTTACATCATTTTCTTCTACATTACAAAATTCTCTGGAACTAAAATATAACCTCCAGCATTTGCGTCCTAACATCCATAACCGATTTTCAATTGTGTCTCTGCATAATGTTCTGAATCTAAGTCATTATGAAGATGCTCTCTCATATTCGTTTTATGACTGAATTTTTGAAGTACCTCCTCCTATAAATAATAATAAATCCTATAAATAAAGTACCTTTCCTCCTATAATATCTGTACTTTCTCGTAAATCCTGATTTAACGCTCCTATAACTTTCTTGTGAGACATCGTCCTTTCACCCCACACTAAAAGTTTACATTGTGGAAGCATCCTGCCTTGAGAGCTGTTTTTTCTGAAATTTCAGATAAGTGAATCTTCAAATGCAAGATTAAGCAATAATTTTAAAACGGAATGTGCAGTATGACCGTAGGTCAGTAAAATCACGGCTATACCAGAAGAAGCCATAGCAACTGCTATCTTCTAGGTTTTTCTGATGGCCATTAATAATAAGTTTAGCAAAAACATTTTTTCTGTTCCTCCAGGGGCTTCGAGAAAAAAGAGTGCACCACTGCCGGATTCTATTCTGCGCAACACTTCTTGGAAAACGTGATTTTGTTCTGGAGTTAATTGAGGGATAAATTCTGTTACTTGATGTTGCAATATATAAAATCGCAGCTTAATTTCTCAAGTGATTTCATTATCGAAACCCTTTCCGTTGACACGTCCAGGGCTAATCATTCCAAAATCATGTAGCTTTTTCCTAACTATTCTGAAAACCTTTATTGCTTTTCGTTGTAGATGTGTTCATTGAAAGGCAAATTCGGTTGTTTTTCGTCGCAAAATATCTTCCGCCATGTAGTATTTGTACTTATTCCAAAAGGTTTGAGGATTAGAAAGACCGAAGATGAAATAAGTATTGCGTAAAGCTCCCTATTTTTATTCGGCGAGTGATATTGTATGGCTTCTCCTCCATAGAAATATCTAGTATATATATCTTCAAAGTAATACCTCTATGCAAAATATCTAGGTTCACTATAAATGAAAAATTTTGTGCAAAATATGACTATTGTATAACTAGGTTTAAAAAATTCAAAGTAATAAATATTCGATAAATCAAAACTTTTTATGAAACTGTCAATTAATATTACCATAGAATTTTCAAAATCACGCGCGCAATTCGCTAAAACTTTATTTCATTTCCCTCTTTAAAAAGTGGGAGAAAACTGGCATTGTCGGAATTGAGAACTTCTTAGCCAACTTGGTGATATTTCTCAAAGTTAGAGTTTGATATTTAACAAACGTAACGTAATAAACGTTAGACATTTAATACAAAACCATTTAAAAATTGCTTTTTGTAAAGATGCTAAATTACTCTATGTTTCAGTTATTTGTTACAAATGTGTGAGAAAATGTTTATTAAAATTTTCATTATTGACCAAATGCATAATTTTGCGCCATTTTGGTGGGGAGTAAGCAACGTCAACGTTTTACCCGCATAGTTTCCGTTCCCTTAGGAATATAGAGATAAAATATATCCTATGTTACTCGCTGATAATGTAGCTTTCCATTGGTGAAAGAATTTTTAAAATCGGACCAGAAGTTCCCGAGATTAGCCGGAACAGACAGACAAAAAATTTAAAAATTGATTTTTTGATATAAGTACCTTACATACCTTTAAATGCATTTAATAAAAATCTGCTAATTTGAAATTACAAACGGACACTTCAATTTTATTTATTTGTATAGATGCTTCGATATCAGTTCTTCTCGTCTCGTTCATAATTATGGTATTATTATTCTTTTCTGGGTATTTTTTTTTGCATCATTTTTATTGCATTGTGAATTTTGTTCATAATCATGCCTAGCTTTATTTTTCATTATTATTTTAAAACTAATCCGAATAGTTTCATAAAAAAAACTACCTTAAAGTGCGCTTGTTTTTTATCGACGTCGGGGGGTAGTTCCACGCTCCAACATAAAGATGCGTTGTTCGGAATCCATAAAATTTTTCTATAGCATTTTTGGGGTTGTTAGCATTTCTACATTATTTTTAGAATAGTCTCCTTTCAAAAAACTTTTAGGTGGATAATTTTTAATTCATTTGGAGGAATATATATCCTGTTTGGTTTTTAATCTAACTATTCGACAGGAGAATAGAGACTTTTTGAGCAACAGTTTTTTTTTACTTATTTATATAGACACCTCTTTCTATGACTGTCTACAAACTAAACCAATGCCAATAGCCCTTGATTTGGAGTTGGGCTATATGCACTCATTGCCATAATAATTTGTGTATCAAGAAAGAGTTGTCAAAATAAAACGAAATTTTAGGTACATAAGTTCAACAATGATGTATGTAAATGATTATAAAATCAATGCAAGATTGTAGAAATTTGTATTTATTGTATAAAAATATACAAATGAATGGAGGTTTTAGTTGCTGTTAGGCCAACACTAGCATAATTACATGATGTGATACGGTCGGGTTTTGCAACATACAAGTTCCGTGGGATGTCATGTGGCATATCGTTCAGCAGTTGCTAAAAGTGCGCTTCTCATTCGACCAAACTTGTAGGCTGTCCGACTTGTCATTCTTCATGATCCCAGATATACACGATCAGTGACAAATCTGGGGATCAAGAAGGCCGAAGAAGGTCGGAAATGTGACGGACGTAGTTTTGTGAAACCCTTTCTATGTGTGGGCGAGCGCTGTCCTGTTGGAAAAAAAAGCTCCTAAGAACCCGCCATGAGTGGTAACACAAGTGGTTGAAGAATGTCATGCACGTACCTCTGAGCTTTCTTGATGCCATAGATCAATATTGGGGGGGGGTGACCATGTGTCGTATGCGATGGCAACCAATACCATCACACGAGTTGTGGAAGCGATGTGCCGCTACATAAGTACAACATATCAGAGTGGGAAAGATTGAGATGTTCACCATGGGGTTTCCACATTCGTGCAAGATTGTCATCACTGCCCAAATTGAGTCTGAATTCGTCACTGAAAATGACCTGATTCCATTTGGTTGCAGTCTAGTCCCTTCGAGCGGGACACCACTCCAAACGGAGGTGACGGTGAGTGGGAGTAAATGGCAACAAATGCCATGGTTTTGCGAAAGCAACTGTCCTTCAGCCAGTCACCTTGTGATGGTACTGACTGACACAGAGGTCCGCAGTGAAGGGGCTGCCTGTTTATGGATGGTGGACAAGAAGACAGTTGGCTCTATGCGTGTGGGTCGTGTGATGTGATGTTATCTCGCCGAATGGTCTGTCTGGGGAGTCTTGAGCCTAGTCGCACTATCAATAGACCTCTCTCTTGTCCATTGGTCCCAACAACTCCTCGCAGTAAAGTCAGAATGACCTAGGCGGCGATCCACTCGTCGAGCTGGCCACCCTGTTTCTATCACTCTTTTGATTCTGTCCCTCTCGAAATCAGAGAGCCGCTCATGTTGTCTCTAATGGTGGTGCAATGGCCTCTCTAGTTAATAAGCGTCCATCTGCAACAGATTAAATACACGCAAACAAGGTTGCTTTTTTGGGGGCCTATTCGTTGGTTCGTTGAATGGGCGTTGTAATGTGGGCATCTGGACTGTGAAACAGTCTCCAGTCCCATATTCTGGTTGGCTTTGATGTAGAGCAAGGCGATGGTTTTCCTTTCTGCTTAACAGGAATCATGGCTATTGACTGAGAAGATAGCATCCGGAAGGCGTGGCTATGATTCTTCATCTGAGTACTGTAGAGATGATTTTTTTTGGAATGAGAGCTTAGAGCTTGCTCTCTGATTGGTCGGTAATAGCGTGAACATAGACTCCTATTGGCTGCCCTGGGGGCTGGGAATAGAGAAAGTATATGTGTTGGTTCGTGAGTTGTTGTTCATTTTATAATTCAAGGAGAACAAAGTTCAACTCCTTCTGGTGGCATTACGCTGCATTACTAATCATTTACATATCTGCCTTACACATACCTTCGTGCCATGCTTCGTAACAATTCCACTTTTACTACTTGGTGCGCTAATTTTTTATGGCAATGAGTGTATTTATTTCAATTACTTCTAATTTACTTCTTTAGTTTGTTTCGAATGGAGAGTAACGCGTGGGAAAGTTGGCTGAGAAACATAAAAGGAAATGAAATGGGATTGGAATTTGAAGGTTAGATGATCTTTTCAGAGGTAGTAGAAGACATTGAATATGCAAGGGAGGAAAATGATAATAAAATCTAATGCAGAATTTTAGATAATTAAAAATTTAAGTATACATATTGTAACACGTATGTTACCGTACACCCATACACATATCGTAACACATAAACAAAGTAAATCAAAGGAATGATGGTACTATACTTTATATTCTACAAATCTGAAGGGGCTTAAATTCTGAAATAGATAACCAGGAACATGAGACCTATAAGAAAAAGTCAATGGCCTCAAGCGAGAAATTATTGTTTTCTAAAGCTATCTCTAAATAAGGGCATTGAAGTAGGTTTGAGTTTTTACTATAAGATCCTAACTTTAAATGTAAGAGCAGAAGAAAATAATGAAGAACAGAAACCAAATTTCCATATTATTTAGGCCTAAAATTTGTACGCGTATTTATACAGTATATTATTAGAAAAATAATACAAATCTGGAAAACGAATAAAGAATTAATGATTTTAATGTCGTTGAATTAAAAGCGTTTTAAAGCAGTATGGTTTTCCAGAAGTGACAAATAAAATCAAGGGACAGACAGCGAAGAAGATATATCTTAGGTACCACGTTGTTATGAATATATTTAGTCTCGTATAATTCAACGTGTGGTAGATTGCATTATTCCACGAAAGGGTCTTTGAAGCTAATAATCCAATGTTGGCCCATAGGCTATCTCTTAGGAGGGGGGGGGAGTCTGGAAATATTTTTTTCTCTTTAATTCAAACAAATTTGACTTGAAGGCGAGTCACGGTACCTCCTCTTCATGTTGGCCGAGGTGGAAGTCACGCTCATTAATCATATACTCAGAGATATCCGAATTTAGTAATAATTGTGATCCCATTAAGTCGGACACTAAAGGATGACCAATGGATATTCGCAATAACTCAATTTTATTAATTTAACGTTAAACCGGACAACGGGATGTGTTGAAAAGACAATAAGCTTGAAAGAAATAAGGAGTAAAACGAGACGCAACCTCATAAACTTCCCCACCAGAAATTTTCTAATACCTTTCAAAAACTAAACGACTATGATGAAGGACGATGCTTCAGGAATAAGCGACTGCAATTCAAGCAGTTCTATCATGGGCATACTGTCCACATAAAAGACATTATTCTGCTGACTATTTATATTCTATTTAGTAGTGACGTTCATTTGCTGCGTAGAGTTGTTCTAGCTCAAAGCTCCAATTTGGCTAGAAGGAAAAAAACCTTCAAACATTGTGGATAGCCCATTGTTGCAGGTGAAACTTCATGAACAAGAATTATGGATTTGAGGCCTCATTCTAACCAAGAGCCTTGTGGTGTTTTTATTCAACCGTCACGAATTTTCCTTGTAATGTGGTAAGTTGAAAGAATTAAGCATTAGCTCTGTTTATAATCCGCGCGCGCGCGCGCGATAATGATTTAAAACTACAAATTTGATTCCGTGTACAACTCTATACAGATAGGCATCAAATTAGATTAAAATGAAATCGATTCTATGTTTCGTGGTGGCTTAATGCATTATTGCTGACGAATTCCGTAATTTCGGACCAAGGTCAAATGACAAGAACGAGGTACCTTTTTGCTGAAATTCCTTTCGTTGATGTAGAATGAAATTGAATGGACTCTATGAGTATTTAGCTCAACATTGAGGTTACCTTTCTGTCAGAGGTGAGTCTCTCATCTTCAGGGTCGAGACGCACTTCCAGGTAGAATCGGAGGGTGCAGGTGCCGTGTGCGCTCTCGCTCCTTCGCAGCACGAGCATCGCTTTCTTAGTCAAGGGGATTCGGTACATCTGTGGATGGGAGAAGGTATGTGTTAGCTGTCGCATCTGTCGAAATTCAAACATATGGTAGTTACGCATGTAAACGTTATTAAAGCGGGATTTAAGGAGAATTGTCCTTTTCTCCTGTATCCCACGTGCTTCGTAACTGGATTCTGGCAGATGCAAAAGAGTTCCGGATCTAATTGTCCAGTATAATAACTTATTCAACGTCGACTTGGTGGCCCAGAGATAGTGTGCCTGCCTCTTCAGACTAAGGTTGCGGGTTCAAACCCGGCCGAAGTCGATAGATTTTCTGGATTCGAAAATCGTATATAGACACGCCTGTCATATGATTACGTGGCATGTGTGTGTAAAACGTCTCTGGAGTATCAATTTGGCTCTGGTATTCTCGGTAAAATTAAATCACTGAAATATTTAGCATCCGAAGAGAGTTTGAATTAAAATTAACTCAAGTGTCAAAAATTTGGTAGCGAGAGCCGCCACTTGATGGTACCATCACTAAAATGGCTTTCACCTTTGGGAAACTTGCCATGTCTGCAAAGACTTGTGTGCCAAAATGCAGCTCAATTCGGGGGGAATTATTTGTACAAAATAAGTCTTTTTTCTCTCGCTGTTGTCCTTCCCTAAGGGAAGGAAGGAAGCCTATCAGAGCCTGAGACAGGTTGGACTTCTAGATGTACGCCTGTCATTGGCTAGAGTCTCTTATACATCTCTAGGTGGATGAACAGAGTACCTAGCTCTAATCTTTAGGATTTTGAGTGACTGCAACTTTATGACTCTGGCCTTTGTTAATTAAAAATATTAAATAAGTAAAAAAAACTTTAAGTAAATTAAGAAAAATAAGACTTTAAAAATATTAGACTGCATTTTTTAAGTGCTTGAAAAATAACTTCAAAATTAGTGCAAAACACTGACACTGAAAATGAAAGCAGATTCAGATCAGTAGGTAAACGGAGCGAAACCTGGCCAATGGGGATGCAGCAAGTGAACTCAATCGACGACAAATGCAAGAAAATACTTTGATGAGCACCTTGTGACAGTAAGACTTAGCTCGGTTCCACCCCAATTTAGAGAGATAACTTTCTAGGGAGAGGAGGAGGGGGTCAGAGGCCTTCCACTTTTCTTCCCCTTCCACCAACCTCACGAGAGGTTTAGCGGCTCAACGGCTATTTAGAGTACCCCCCTGCGACAAAGGCACTATACTTTTACAAACACCCATGTCTTCTCCAAGATTCGAACCCAGGCCCTACGGCACGGCAGTCAGCTTCGCTAACCTCTATACCGAGTGGGTGATACTTTTCTCTTAAAGAGCATATTTAAAATTTCTGTTAAGATTTTGCAATATTTTTACTAATTCGTACAGCCCATATTCCATTCAGTTTGATCCACTATGCATTTTATTCTGGTACGTAAGGGTTTAATTTGCTCTGCGTTTCAGTCAGCGTAGAGTTTTTTACTGATGTTACTAAGTATCATTTTTTTATTTTATCAGATTGTTTTCTTCTTATTGAGACTTAAACTGATTCCCTCCAAGATCTTCAAAATATATTCTTTTAATTTTTATTCAAACTATTTGTTTTAAGAATTTCCTAAACATAAATTACTTTTGCTTGCATGTAATATAAAACATTGTCATTCCTTAAAAAAAAATAAAGTAAAAATGTTTGCTTCAAATAATTAGATTCACATATCTCATTTTTTTTGTCACCTTCGCTACTACTATACTGTTCGAATTAATTGGGACAAACACCTTTTTCTTGTTTAAGTTGGTATGTGGTTACCAATGATAACTTGAACCACCTCATACCTATTCTATTTGTCTCGAAGTAGTGTGAAGGATCGACATATAACTAAAATTTACTTGTTTGATTGGTTTTAGTGTATTGGTAACTCAGTTGTGAGCCTTTCAGTGTGGCAGCTGGTCGTTATAATTTTGTTTTTCATGTAACACGTGTTACTTTCGCTTCTTTATACTACTCCGAGGAAGCGTTCTAAGATAATCGTTCTTAATTAACTCTCTCCTATGACTGCGAGAGATATAGCTACTGCAGTTGGTGAGGAAAAATCGTTTCAAGAATTTTAAGAAAATTTCAGGATTCCAGATCATTGTCTCCCAGAAGTGAAAACGTGGGTACAAACGAAAAACTACTCCAAGAACTAATAAAATTCTAATAAGAAATAGAAAAATAAATCAAAGAAAGACAATAACAGAGCTTCGAAGGGATTTATTAGGTTATGGTGTTGAAATGAGTACCTCAACTGTATGCAAAAGCTTATGGAAGTTGGCCGTAAGACAACAAGACCAAGGAAGAAACAATTTCTGACTTAAAAAATGATGAAAAAACGTTCAGCATCGGCCTAAAACTGCTGATCAGGAACTGTTAACGAATGGAAGGAAATGATTTTCAGTCGGGAAACAATAATTTGTATAGGGATACAAATAAAGTATAGTTAGAAGAAATTATGTTAAAACTCTGTTTTTTACCAGATCATATCCAGTGGATACGATCTGAACCTTCAAAACAAATGTTTTGGAATTTTTTCACAACAAATGGCACTCTGGAACCTTATTTCGTCTTAAAAGCGTGGTGAATTCTGTTAAATACATAGGATTGTTACGCGGCATATTGTTCCAATCAGAAAGCATTTGACGGAACATTTGAACATGACTTGGCCTCTTATCGCACTTCGAAATTATACCAAAATTTTAGGCGGGGAAAAGAATAAAAGTTCTTGGATTGGGTCTGGTAATTTTCCAAAACTAAATCTTATTGAGAACTTATGGCATATATTCTTAAGAATCATTTAGCTAAGATGAATCGCACGACAACAGAATGAATCATAAAAAGTCTTTTACAATAAGTGTTTCCACAATGATGAAATCAAAAACACGTGCACTTCACTAGAGGAATCAATGCCAAGACGTGTTGGAAAGGTCCTTTCTGCTAAAGGAGGACATACTTTGTATTGATATAGAGATTTTTCAGTCTACTTAAGGTATGTAATGATTAAAAGCTAAGGGCCTCGAAAAAATCTTTTTTTCCCATTTGTCCCAATTAATTTGAAAAGTATAGTACTTCAGTTGGTTTAACTGCAAACAGGGGTGTAGCTACCATTGTATCAATTATATGGGGCCCCCAAAAGTGTAATTACAGTCCCACTAACAGGGCTCCCATATCTAAAAAAAAGGGCCTTGAAAGAATTTTGATACATGGCACCCTCAGAGCTAGCTACGCCTGTGACTCTGCAACCCACTCTTCAAAAGTTGTTGGCATCTTCTCGCATGTAATAACATCAGTGGCGCACACAAGGGGGTGTCCTAGGGATTTGGACCCTCCGCCCTAAACAAAATCGACAAAATCAGAAGAGTCAATTGGTGTTGAATTGAGGTATGATACGAATTGAGGGACTTTCGATGATAGACTCCCCCCCCCCCTTGAAAATTTTTTGTGTGCGTATAACATCATGTAAAAATTTTTCGACATCCGTATCAGAGCCCATATTTCACTAAATATTCCATGCTGAAGGATTGTTACACATTGAATTTATTATGGCTGAAAGTCTTCACGTTGTATGATGAGGATGGTGTATACCTAAGCCCAGTGCTTCTCAAAATTTCAATAATTGCGATTCAATTTTCAATCATAACTTTCATCCCCCCATACAATAACAATGTACCATGACGCTAAAGCTACAGTACGACTTTAATTATAACATTACGATAAGTATTAAATTTTGTATAAGTTACTTTCAATTAATACATACTTTAAGTTGTTATTAAGTATTATGGATAAGTGTTGTGTTACTCTTTTGAAAAACTTTGCTCTGCAAGACAAGCCCATGGAAGTCAATTGTAACTATTAAACTTGATCTTAATTCAATATAGATAAATTACTTATCAAATACATTCTGCAGTCATGATACATCTGTAAGTGTATTATATCACTAACCTTTTACCACCCGCTTCGCTGGGTATTTCTTGATGTTATCTACTGTTTATATATGTATAAATTATTGGTATTAGTCCCAGCATTTTAAGAACTCCAATGTACTGAAAAATATTCTTATAACTCTCAATGCTCGATTTGAAAAGGACAAAACTTGTTAATTATAATTATTTTTAAACTGAACACTCGAGTAACCCCCTCCGCAAAATCCTTTCTCAGTGTATCTCTTCTCAATAAAATAAACACAATTGCTTCATTTCAAGTCTAAGCAGTTTAAAAGCTTCAGCAACTCACTTTGAGAGTTAATTTCTGTAAGACCCATGGTTACCGAATTTCAATTTAGTTAGAGAAACTAAATTTCCATACTGTAGGCCTATAAGTTTGAAAAAGGGAATTTTTTTATGTGTAAAAACATCTTTCCTCGCGATTGCTGGAGATTAGTGGGAATTATTTCGTGAAAAGGGACGGAAATTCGTAACAGGAAGTTGAGGGAAACACGCGCTATTTAATTTGACCAATCAGCGCGCTTGGTGGTGTCTCTTCGCTACCCTCGCAGTGAAGCTCTATTTTTTCTCCTACATACGGGAGGGACTCCCACTCCCTGTGGTCTAGGCCTTGGGATCTTTGTCTTTGTTTTGTTTTCTCACTTTAGGATCAGAGAAGAAGCTAAGTCCTTTAGTTGGATCTTGTAAAGATATATCCACGTGGGGTCCAACTCTAGTAGCCATCGAGCCGCCAGCCTTTTTTATATTGTTAAATTTAGCATTTCAAAATATTCTAATTCAAAAACTCGGTTTTGTTTGCGCTTGGCTCTAAATCCGCACATACCAGCAAGTCTTATTAGACCTCACCAAGGAAAAACTTGCGATCCTTACGCTTAATTGTTCAAGTCTGAGGGCTCACCAAACAGATTTCGACGTTATTTCACAAAATTGTACGTTATTCATGTTAGCAAAGACGTGGTTAGATAATGACGAACGTGTTTCTATACCTGACTTCGATTGCTGCGTACAATTTAAACGACCGGGCCACAGAGCAGCTGGTGTTGCGATATATCGCAAACAGAACAACTAACTTGTTGTGGCTCCCATATGATATTACTTATCGTCAAACAAGTGGATTGGGTATTATTATTCAAGATATTGGGGACATATGTGCGGCTGAATGCTTATTTGAAAATGGACAAACAGTGATTTCGGTGGTCGTATACATTTCCCCGAATCAAACGGTTCAAAAAATTAAAGCTTTCCTGCATTTTTTACTTTTATCATATATCGAAGGTGGTTCTGCTCTTTTTTTTAAAAAAAAACTATCACTCGCTTCCCATGATTTTGAGTGGTGATTTTAAAGTTAACTTCAGTTTGCTAGAAGCCGAGCCACTCATAGCTTTTTTGAATGATGAACTCAACCTCGAAATGAACACAAATCGAAATGTTTCGTCAACTAACAGTGGTACTGTTATTGACGTTATTTTTCAACGGCTTTTAAATACTTTGAAAACACAAGTATATGTGTCATATTTTAGTTATCATAAATTATCATTACCGCCCACTTTTCCCCAAATTGTGTGAACAAGAATAATTATTTTTGATAAAAAATTGCATTACTCCTTGTGTTAATTAAATGAAATTTCCATTAAAGATATAATTATTCCATAGAAAATTATTTCCAATCATACTCAATTCATTTTTTTCAGGATTTAAGTTGCTATTGCGATTTACCACGATAACATGTCAGATGTTACACATCGTACGCGACTACTGTAAGGCTCGTTTCTTTTTTTAACAAGCTTTTATAAGTTTCACTTGCATGTAACGGAATCTTAGAACTCGATTTTTACCTACTTAAAAAGATCGGATTTATTAGAAATTTCGCACACTTGTCAAGAACCGATGACAATACAATAATTTCATAATTTTGTTCCATTGTCCTTTTCAGGGTCGTCAGGAATCACGATAATCAGATTTAGCGACAATTCTAGATACCACGTCCAGATTTGGCGACTTATTGCATATATCATTTTTAAATTTGGCGGCTTGTTCCATGTACCATTTCCAGATATGGCGACTAATTTCATACATCATTTCCAGATTTGGCGACTTATGTCAGATCTAGTGACTAAAGGAATAAGGTGTAACCATAAAGCGAATGTTTTGAATTTAAAACTAATTTTATATGCAAGTATAAAATACACTTGCGGTTAATAGAAATAAAACGAAAAAAAAGTCTTCTGTATCTGAGAAATAAGAGGGTGGGTGCGTGTTAGCAATTTCTAACCATAATATAAACATTTTTCTGAAAATGAAAATAAAAAGAAGGCTCGTGCATGTGAAAAAATATAATTTGCGTTCTAACTGCTACATATTTTTTTATTTTTATAAAGCAATACGTTTAGAAGTGATGATACGTATTAACATGAAAGGAACACGTTTAAAATGTGAAGAAATGATTGACGCTTCATATTACCATGCTTTTATTAACTCGCTTTCTTTCATGTCTGTCCGGGTGGAATTTTGTAATTGATTTTAAACTGTGTGATTTTCCGCGAGTAGCTAAAGACTTGAAATTTGGGCCATAGCTGAGAAGTGGATAACAATGCATGAAATTGTTAAAAAAGAAAACAAAAACGAAAAGGAGGAATTTTATAATTTTTAGTCCGTTATAAAAACATGGTACATTAATTTTTTTTTTAATTCGAACCTTTCTTCATTACACACTTTTATTTATTTGACCTGTTCAAAAGAGACGGAATCTAATATAACGATACGGGACTCATCCGAGGCCTCGTAAACAGAGAGAATAAATATACTTCAGACCCGTTAATTAATATCCATTGAAGAGCAAGACTAATTCTACAACCACGTAATGCCAGCTTCAAATATCAAATCAAGGATAAATTTAACAATAAATAAATGATAGTTTAAAAAACTAAAAAACAGGCTTTTATTGTAGTTCGAACTAAAAAAGTGAAAAATAAATTAAAGTTTGAAGAAAACTAAAAAACACGCTTTTATACTTTGAATCGAACTAAAAAGTAAAAAAAAAATAATTCTTACTAAAGAATAAAATGATTAACGAGAAAATGAATGTAATTGTGGTAAAAGCGTGGGGTGCTTCGTGCTACATTTTTACACTAATTCAGCTTTTCGGAATAGAAGTTAAAAATTAGAACAATTGATACATTTATAGAACACCCCACGCTTTTACCCCAATGACATTCATTTTCTTGTTAATCATTTTATTCTTTAGTAAGAATTATTTTTTAAACTTTTTAGATCGATTCACAGTATAAAAGCGTGTGTGTTTTTTAGTTTTTTTTCAAACTATAATTTATTTATCAATACGCCTTAGTAGATTCCCAATCCTCCATGGGAGTCGATTTCATTAAAATCTTTTCTTAGTAGATTTCAATTCAACAAAAGTAACATGCATATTAAATTTCATTATTATAGGTCTAAATAATTAAAAAACGAGATTTTTTCATATATATGTCGCAGTTCCTCCCCGCTTCCCACCCCCATAGGAGTCAATTTCCGTAAAATCCGTTCTTAGTGGATTTATATTTGACAAAAGAAAAATACCTACCGAATTTCAAGTCTGCAGGTCTGACAAATCCAAAATGGGTCTATTTATGTATAACACCCCTTGGGGTTCGATTTTTGCAAAATCTCTTCTGTAGCGGACATCTACGCCATGAAAGGAACATGCCTACCGAATTTCAAGTCCATAGGTTTAATTGTTCATAAACGGGAATATATATCTATAACACCTCTAAAGCCCTCAGAACACTCCTTGGGGTTCGATCTTCGTGAAATACATTCTTAGAGGATCTCTACTCACTTTTCTCCTTTATGTATATAGATTAGCTGTAAACGCGTTTTTTGAACAGGAATATTGAAAAATAAAACAAAACAGATTGAAAGTTAAAGAAGTTTTTAATGAGTTAATTTTAAGTGAGTTTAAAATTAAATAAAAAAGGATTTTAGCATATCTCTGCTTATTAATAAATTATACATATGTCAAATTTTAAGTCTAATAGCTGAAAAGCGGATTTTTAAAATTTAAAATTCCCCCGTAACCCCTTTGTAGGCATAAAAGGGAATTTTTTAACATGAAACATCATTATAAAAACCTTGGATGTCGATTTTCACAAAACCCTGTCTTAGCAGATTACTAATTTATAAAGAAACATGCTTCCTACATTTGAAGACTGTAGGTCAAATACACTCATGTCCATAAATTAAGGATGATTCAGAATCACACAGAAATTGAACTCTAAAATAAAAATTTCACCTGTAGAATTATCACACACATCTTGAAGAAGAATATGCAAATTACAGGAAACCACCAGATGGCACGGATAGTACGTCACAATGACGAGAGTGTAAGAGAGCGGTATATAAGGAATGGTGGCAAAGAAGTAAAATTGTTCACAAGCGCTTTAAAAGCCTTTCAGTGCAATAACCGCATAGTTATGGCACAAAGGAAGCATTTGGATGATTTTTTACGTGGTAGAATTATCGGATGTCTGGAATGTGGACGTACCCAGCTGAAAGTATCCGAAGAACTTGGAATCGCCCAGAGTGTCAGCTCCAGGATTTGGAAACGATTCCAAGATGATGGTAATGCGAGTAAATATTACAGCACAGATCGCCCCCGAGTTACAACGCCGAATGAGGACCAGTATTTTGCAGTTACTGCCAAAAGAAACAGACGGAGCACAGCATCAGACCTATCTCGTCAGCTCTCTTCGGCTACCAGTACGACAGTTTCAAGGCAGACCGTGTACATACGCTTAGGGCACATTGGTCTATATGCTCGTAGGCCTGTCAGATGTGTTCCCATTACCGCAACTCACTGTCGCCTGCGATTAACTTGGAGTAGAGAGCATACACTGTTGCGGTGTCTAACTACAACAGTGGTCTTGTGTGATGTTTTCCGACGAGTCTAGGTTTAGTTTGCAGTCTGATTCTCGCCGGACTTTCATATGGAGAGCGCCAGGTACCCGTTACCACCAAGAGAACACCATTAAACGATACCGTTACGGTGGTGCAGGATGGCTCGTTTGGGGAGGAATTATTCTTGGTTCCAGAACTGACCTGCATGTTCAGAGTGTAACGATGACAGGCCACATCTATCTGGATGTCATTCTGGAACAACATGTACGTTTGTTTCGGGACGCCACGGGGGCTGAATTTCTGTTTATGGATGACAACGCCCGTCCTCACCGTCCTCACCGTGCAAACATTGTAGACGAATGCCTTAAATCGGAGGGTATCACCCGTATGGATTAGCCAGCACACTCACCGGACTTGAATCCAATTGAGCATGTGTGGGATATGCTTGGCCGAGGAATAGCAGCCCGTCAACCCCCTCCTACCTGTATACCGGAACTTTGGAGGGCATTGCTTGATGACTGGTGTAATATTCCCCAAGATCAGGTTGATACTCAGCATGCGTAGACGTTGTAAGGCCTGTATTGCATCGTCCGAGAGACATACTAGGCATTAACGATCATATTAACCCTGTTATACTGTTTTTTGTAATTAGGTTCTTTTTTGAAATTTGCTTCAGGGAGTAAAAATCGCAATTTTTATTAATTATGTCAAACATATAGCATCTTTTTTGCTCTTTACCTTTTGTTTAATAAATAGACTTTACAAATAAGTCAAATTTGTTTTGCTTCTGTCTCTTTCTTTGCCTGAACTTCATTATCCTTAATTTATGGACATGGGTGTAGTTCAAAAACGGAAATGTATATCTATAACACAACTTTACCCCTTTTCAACCCCCTTTGTGGTCTATTTTTACAAAACCTCTTTTGCAGCTAATCCCTACTCCATGAAAGAAATGTTTCTTTCACGGGCACCAAATTTCAAGTCTGTTGGTCTAAGAGTTCAAAAATGGAATTCTCGTTTATCTATAACACCCCTTAACCGCAAAACTTCTTAAAGCAAAACTTCTTTTGTAGAGGATCTCTATTCTATGAAAGTAACATGCCCGTGCCGCTTTCTGTCACACATTTTCAACGGACGCAAATCTTGCTTTTATTAATGAATACCACACATTTTTGTTTGAATAAATTATGAGCTTCAGTAGCAGTTTTTTAAAGTTTCATATGAAATTTTACGAACAATTCATTAGTCTAATGTTACGCTAATCATTTTTTTTGAGAAACTAAAAATAACTCTGTTACGAACGATGATTATACGAATTTGTTTACAGAAACGAGATGAACTACATTTGAAAGAGAAGGCTTCACGTAAAATAACTGTCGGTCTCTGGCTTTCGGTTCATGCGTACTTCTTTTGTAGCAGAGTCAGTTTCGTTATTTGGTAGTCACACCTGGTCACGTTAACTTACAATGACTAAACATAAGTGTTTAAAGTACTTATTAATACATAGTTAAATACTAACATACAATTAAAAAGAATCCCTTATAAATCAAGAAGACATCATTACTTAAAATACAATAACTTCACCTGATGAGTGTCTCTCCGTATGATAGATTTCCGAATGAATCCATAAGGGTAGATGTAATTTTCAATGTCGAAAACTACAGTAGAGTCGCTTTTCTGTAAAACAAAGCACCTGGATATGTATGATTATTATAAAAGAAAAAAAAACTAATAAGACATTTTTCCCGAAGAAAATACTCTATTTGAAGAAATCAGCAACTGAAAGGATTTCAAATGCATTTATTTTTCTCCATTTGGGTTTCCTCAGACGAAAGGTCATTTGCCTCAGTTGCTGAGGGGTCGTAGTCACGAACAGTGCTGACTCTATCGAGGGGGTGGATCCAAGTCCTCGTATCACTAAAGAGACGTAGAGGATTTGATGTACGTTAAATGTGTCTGGGCTCAAAGTCCTCAGATTGACATAGTGTGAAAGTTTGTAGAGACTCACCAAGGCTCAAAATTACCAAATCCGTCACCAATAATCTTACTTGGGAAAAAGTATCACCTTACTGAACCTATCGACATGTGCCGTAAATTATGGTTGAGTTCTTTAGTATTCTTCAAGAATATTCTTCAGTTGCTTATTTCTTTGTTTTAAAATAGCAAAATATATCTTCGATAAAATACAATAATTTTTTCTGTCACTTTCTTTCTTTATGTTTAATATGAATCATGTTTCTTCCGATACTGATTCATTTATTTATTTAAAACTGAAGGAAAAATTAAGAGGAAAAGTATTAACAGGAATTGTTGGCGTCAATTGGCTTTGTAGAATCGTGATCCCTTTAAATTACTTCATTACATGGTAGCGTGACACAGCTACTAGCCAAAAAGGATCTCCCCCCCCCCCATTAATGAAACATAACATTGAATTCAGTTGCAAACTTCACAGCCTTTCGCTGGAGAAAAGTTCCAGACCCGTGTAAAGTTAAAAGTTCTTGAAGTGATCGGTTCTTGGGTCCCCCACAACCCTTTTTCGCTGGTATCATCCAAAGTCAGTTTATCGCAGCCATTGCTCCACCGACTCTGGCACTCCGTCTTTCAAAAGTCTTCCCTTGGTCCTTGAGGTGTCACCCCGTACGTCAAGCATGGCAAGTATTGTCGCTACTAATGACCCGACGTCCCTGAGTTTTTTTAGACAAATTTTGTTCTGTTTAACATGTTTCCAGACTTTTTTTTTGCTTTGAATTTTTTATACATTGCATTTGTATTGGAAATTTTTGATGATCTTGATGTTTTTTGAAGAAGGTTTAAATAATATATTTCTTTCAATTTTTACTCTATATGTTTTTTTTTTATTTTTAGTTTTATATATGTGTATTGTGCAGTTATTTATGTGTATTATGAAATTATACTTTGTATTATATAAATTTATCGCAAACTTCTGTAAAAAATGTAAATTAATATTTTGTTCTAAAAAGGCTGAATGCGCGGAGATAGTTGGTTTCCGTGTGGGATTGATTAATAGCTCTAAACCAGCAATACTCAACTTGCTGTTTGGGGGCCGCATGTGACTCACCGGATCTTTTGAATGACCTGGTTATGGTCCGTTGCACTAACAAATTCAATTATTTATGAACAATGCATTAACAATTGAGCGAGAGATTCTATCAATCACGTGACAATCCAATACCACCTCAAACCATGATACCGGGTGCAGGACCAGTGTGGCGATTCAGCAGCCTCTCCCTACGGTGTTTCCAAACTCGAATCCGATCATCGTGATGTTGTAGTGGTATTCGTCATTAAAAACAATGTTGTTCCATTCCGTAGTACATGTCCGCCGTTCATCGCACCAATGGCAGTGGAAACACCTGTGGTTTCCAGTCAAGGGTAATCAAAGAAATTGGTACCTTGCAGACATTCCACTCTGCTTAGGGTTTGCAGCCCCGGGATCAAGGTGGTTTTTCAAATCCGGGAATTAAAATAACTAATCCTGGGATTTAATTTTGGTCTGAATTATATTTTGAAATTTTTGATGTGTAACATATCTTTCCTCTCGATTGCTGGAGATTTGTGGGAGTTATTTCGTGAAAAGGGACGGAAATGCGTAGCAGGAAGTTGGGGAAGCGCGCGCTATTCAGTGAAGTTCTGTTTTTTCTCCTTCATTCGAGAGGGGCTCTGCCCCCCTTCCCTGCGGTCTAGGCCGTGGGATCTTTGTTTTTGTTTTCTCACATTAGGATCAGAGAAGAAACTAAGTCCTTTAGGCAGCGTGGTTAGACAATGACAAACGCGTTTCGATACCTGACTTCGATTGCTGCGTACAATTTAAACGACCGGGCCACAGAGCAGCTGGTGTTGCGATACATCGTAAACAGAACAACTCACATGTTGTGGCTCTACATATGGATATTACTTATCGTCAAACAAGTGGACTGGGTATTGTTAGTCAAGATTATGGTGAAAAGAAGCAACATTTCTCATTCTATATTAATTTATTGCGGAGCTCGCCACACATCGGTTTCGTGTGTTTACATCGCTCTGCGTCCACCAGGCCAGATTCTCAAAACTATTCTAAGGGGTTGCCATATTCCGTAAGGGACTCATGGTCGGGTTTACCACAGAGTATCCCCTCAGTGACTAAGGGTAACAGCCCAAGGGAACGACATTAGTTTTTAAAATTTTATAAACATTATTTTTTTCTTCCCTTTTTTTGAGAATCCGTACTGGTAGAAATACATTAACAATTTGAATATGATATATATACAGAAAAAATAGAACATGTAAATAAGATATATACAAATATAATACAAAAAAATTTCCAACTGAAAGTTCTTCTAGAAGGAGAAAAAAATTATGTAACATAAGTGGCTAGTTTTTTTGGAAAATGTACATGTCTTCCTGATTTTGTGGTATATATTGGTTTTTTGTTAGTAGATATTTTATCATCTTTAACACTTTTGCTCACTGAAGGTGGAGTTTCACACACAGTTTCTGAGAGAAGATGTGCGGGTTTGACGCGATCTAGAGAAACTTTAGTTTTTCGACCATTAACGTCAATGGAGATAGTTTTGTCTGTTCTCGACAGAACGTTATGTGGTCCAGTATACGGTTGACATAAAGGTGGTTGCACACGATCGATTCTCAAAAAGATATGAGATGATGATTTTAGTGAAGGATGAATGTAGAATCGATCAGTGAGCAGATATTGCAACAGGATTCAGTTGTTGCATTCTGTGACGAAGATTAGTGATGAAATTATTATCACAAAAAGAAATATTTGATATATCTATCATGTCACTGGGAAGATGTAGGTTTGTTCCATAAACAATTTCAGCACAAGAAGATTGCAGATCTTCTTTAACTGCTGTTCTAATGCCGAGAAGAATGATGGGGACTATTTCAGACCATCTGTCATTCTCATGGGCTTTAATGGCTGATTTTAAATGTCGATGGAAACGTTCCACTATTCCATTTGAAATTGGATGATATGTTGTAGTTTTGATCTTTTGTGTTCCCAGCATGCAAATAAATTCAGCATACATTGATGAAGCATCTGGGTTCCTTGATCAGAGGTGATTATAGATGGGCAACCAAAACGAGAGATCCAAGTGTCAAAAATTGCACGGCAAATGGTTTTTGCTTGCATGTCTGGGATGGGGATTGCTTCTGGCCATCTGGAGAAGCGGTCGATTATCGTAAGAAGATAACGATGACCTTCAGAGGGTGGCAAGGGACCTACAATATCTATGTGAATGTGAGTGAATCTAGCGTTAGGAAGAGAGAACGTTCCTAGAGGTGTTTTAGTGTGCCTTTGGATTTTCCACTTTTGACACGACTCACAACACCGGACCCATTGCTTTATTTGGCTTTTCATGCCAGGCCACACGTAGCGAGAGCAGATGAGTTTTGTAGAAGCTACTATCCCTGGATGTGCAAGATTATGAAGATGGTTGAATATTGTTCTTCGAAACGATGCAGGGACGAAAGGACGTGGAACTCCTGTTGAAATATCGCAAAGCAAATTGCAATCTGAGGTTTGGCATGGTTTTAGCTGTAATTTAAGAGATGATTCATTATTCTGCAGAAATTTTTGAACTTCTGGATCATTTTTCTGTGCTAATGCAAATTCTTTAAAATTTAAATTTGGAGAATTAGTAATGGAATCAATTTCGATTCTGGAAAGAGAATCAGCAACTATGTTCTCTGAACCTTGCACATGCCGAATGTCGGTAGAATATTGGGAAATTAAATCTAAGTGGCGTAGTTGTCGAGGAGAACATTTATTTGGGTTTTGTTTAAAAGCATAAATTAGGGGCTTTTGGTCAGTGTCTATTGTGAAGTTTCTGCCTTCTAACATATGCTTGAATTTTCTTATAGCCGAATAAATTGAAAATAGTTCCCTGTCATAAGTCGACCACTTTTGCTGACTTTTGTTAAGTTTCATGGAGAAAAAGGCTATTGGTTCCCATTTCCCCTGTGATAATTGGGATAAAGTGCCTCCAATAGCAATATCTGAAGCGTCCACCCATAGGCTCAATTGAGCCCCTGGAATAGGATGTCTTAAAAGGGTAGCTTCTGCCATAGCGTTTTTCGCTGCAAGAAAAGCTTGTTCTGCGTTTTCATTCCATTTTAATGGTTCGGATGATTTGCGAACACTAGAATGAGATTTCTTTTTTGATTTGTATGTCCTTCTAGAAACTGAACAATGGGAGCAAGTATATGTGCGGCTTTTGGTATAAAGCACCTATAAAAGTTAAACATGCCCAAAAATCTACGCAATTGTGTTAATGTGTTTGGTTTAGGAAAATCTAGAATACATTTTACTTTATCAGGTAGAGGTTTAATTCCATTTTCTGACAGATTAAAGCCTAAAAAGTCTATTGATGATGCACCAAATATGCATTTAGATACATTAATGCATAGACCATATTCATCTAATTTTTTGAAAATAGGTTTTTTAAATGTTGTTGATGTTCCTAGGGATTTTTAGATGCAATTAAAATGTCATCGACAAAAGCGTAAATTCCAGGTAAGCCACGAGTGACTTCATCGATAAAGCGTTGAAACGTTGCGGATGCGTTACGCAATCCAAATTGCATTCGTGTACTTTCAAATAAACCAAACGGAGTGCAAATTGCCGTTTTGTGTATATCATCTGGGTGAATAGGAATTTGATGATAGGCTTTTACTAGATCAATTCGACTAAAAACTTTTGAGCCCCATGTAATTCAGCTGTAAAATCAGCAATACAAGGAATGGGGTACTTATCTTTTAATGTTTGAGAATTTAAAGCTCTATAATCACCAACAGGTCTCCAATCTAAAGTACCTTTCTTAGGAACCATATGAAGTGGGGAAGCGTAGTTACTTTTTGAAGGTCGTAAATGTCCCAGATGCATCATGTTTTGAAATTCTGTTTTTGCAATTTTTAGGCGATCTGGTGCCAACCTTCGTTGTTTTGCTACCACAGGAGGTCCTTTTGTTATTATATGGTGAACAGTGTTATGTTTCACTGTTTGATTTGGATTAGGCAATTTTGTGATAGAGGGAAATCCTTTTAAAAGTTTATGGTAAATTGTATCTTTAGAGAAAGAAATCTGGACGGAATGGAGATTACCTACTGATTGTAATTTTGTTTTAGTATCTCTAAGACATTTATGTCTGAGATCTGGCACCAATTCAAAATAATGGAGGAAATCTGCACCAAGAATTGGTGTACTTACATCTGCAATCAGAAAAGTCCACATAAAATCTCTTCGTAAATTCAAATTTAAGGTTAATGTTTTCTGCCCATATACATTAATTCAGGATGAATTCGCGGCAAAAAGGGTTTGTTGTGAAGCATTTCTTTTTTGATAGGCATTAGCAGGAATTAAAGACACGTCAGAACCGGTGTCGACCAGAAAGGAGATATTTGTTGTCCGGTCTCGAACGAACAGGCGACGTGATTCCTTGGGCAAAGAATAAGTCGCCATTATTCTTTGCTGGCTTCGTTTCCCTGCCATGTGCATGGTTTAATGCATTTTTCTTCTCTACATTTTTTCCCGAAACGCCTGTGAAACCAGCAAATCGAAAAATCACGCTTATTCGAAATGCTTCTTTTACGGGAATTTTCGTTCCGACGGTATCGAGAGCGACCACGAGAGATTGAAAGGCAATCAATTCTTTGATTTAATTTTTCAATTTCACGAAACAGTTTAGATTCTAATGATTGTTCTTTTGAAACAGAAAAAGTTTCAATAGGAGATGGCGAGACTTCGAAAATTCTGTCCGCAATGTCGGCGGCTTTGTCTAACGTGAGGTCAGAAACAGCAGCTAAAATTGTTTGAACCGAAGACGGCAAACGCTGCAGAAATAACTCCGTCATCAGTTTATCATCAACATTCAAAGATTCTGCGCGCCGGTTCATGTTACGCAGTAGTTCGGAAGGTTTTCGAGAGCCTAATTCTTCCCCCGAAAGGAGTTTCCGAATCTCCTGCTGGGACGATTTCCCTGAACGATTTATGAGTTCGTTTTTTATTTGCGCGTAGGGATCAGTGGCATCTGGGTGCATGAGGACATCGCGAACTAAAGACGTGGTGTCGGGAGGGAGATGAGCTACTAATGTAATTGTGTGTGTGTGTGTACTTAGTTAAAGACTCAGTTATTGGTTTTGGGGTTGCTAAAGCGAATGTACTCTCGCACATAACAAACCACAAGGTGGAATCGGATCTATTGTATACTGGTATTTTTACAGCATTTACTTCCGACATTGTGCAAGGTTTTAGAACAAAATTACTAAATAAACAATAAAATAAATATACATTCAATAATACACTGCTATAATAATCAGTAATATTATAGTTAATTAGAATTTGGCATTTTCATCTATAGTATACATGATATTTTTAATTTGTATAACAAGAATTTTATTTCATCCGAAATTATCACATGCAATCAATTAATTTTAGCATTAAATATGAAAGAATAAATAAAATACG
Source organism: Trichonephila clavata (assembly GCA_019973975.1). NCBI lineage: Eukaryota > Metazoa > Arthropoda > Arachnida > Araneae > Nephilidae > Trichonephila > Trichonephila clavata. The sequence continues at coordinate 212,601 of BMAO01001492.1, read as the reverse complement.
AAATTGATAAAACAATTCAAGTTAAATTCAAAGCACAGAAAAATGAAACAGAGAAAAAAAATCCACTTATCTGTGATACATTTTACAGTTGAAGATGAGAGCCACACCCGAAATCGAAACCAACGGAAGTAGATGCTCTGATCCATAGACAAAGGAATTGAGTGCTTATACTAAATTTAGTTGAATGAGAGAGAGAGAGAGAGACGATGTTTTTTTCCATCACCATCGATTTCGTAAAATACTAATCACAAGGTAAAGGTTTAACGTGAAGATACGGGGTCAACACTATGGTGAAAAGAGGCAACATTTCTCATTCTATATTAATTTATTGCGGAGCTCGCGTCACACATCGGTTTCGTGTGTTTACATCGCTCTGCGTCCGCCAGGCCAGATTCTCAAAACTATCCTAAGGGGTTGCCATATTCCGTAAGGGACCCATGGTCGGGTTTACCACAAGATATTGGGGACATATCTGCGGCAAAATGCGTATTTCAAAATGGACAAACAGTGATTTCGGTGGTCGTATACATTTCTCCAAATCAAACAGTTCAAAAAGTTAAAGCTTTCCTGCATTTTTTACTTTTACCATATACCGAAGGTGGTTCTGCTCTTTTTTTTTTTTTTTAAACTATCACTCGCTTCCCATGACTTTGAGTGGCAATTTTATAGTTAACTTCAGTTTGCTAGAAACCGAGCCACTCATAGCTTTTTTGAATGATGAACTCAACCTCGAAATGAACACAAATCGAAATGTTTCGACAACTAACAGTGGTACTGTTATTGACGTTATTTTTCACACAACGGTTTTTAAATACTTTGAAAACACAAGTATATGTGTCATATTTTAGTTATCATAAATTATCATTACCTCCCACTCTTCCCAAATTGTGTGAACCAGAATAATTATTTTTGATAAAAAATTGCATTACTCCTTGTGTTAATTAAATAAAATTTCCATTAAAGATATAATTATTCCATAGAAAATTATTTCGAATCATACTCAATTCATTTTTTTCAGGATTTAAGTTGCTATTGCGAATGTACCACGATAACATGTCAGATGTTACACATCGTATGCGACTATAAGGCTCGTTTCTTTTTTTTTTTTCAAAATATTAGGAATCTGGTATTACAATTAATATATCTTCTTTACTTATTTTGTACCTTATACTTTTAATGTCAGTTTTCTTGAAGGGTTCGAGACCCTTGAAAGGTTCAAGGTGGGTGTGTCTGTTAAACCATGAAATTTGATGTTTTCTTTTATTTTCTTCTATAATTTTCTCCCCATCGCGAGTGGGGTCAGAACTGACCTACATGATGTCCGGTGATAGTTAACTTGAAGGGGACAGAGACAATTAGAATTTTTGGAAGATATCTAGCTACAGGAGATGTTTTATTTTACTCTTGAGTGAAGTTACTTGAATTTCAAATAAATTCTTGTGTTCTCTACCATCAACAGACTAGGTTTCCAAGAAATTGGCCTGCTGAAATTAATACAAATCAATCTCTTACGTTTAGCTCGTATGAAATAGCAACAGGTAATTATCTTTTTATTTTTGAATTATGATGTATTTTTTAAATATAAATTATTATAAAATTACTGTAGTACCTCCTGTAATGAATAAAGCACAATTAATGTTGGCACCGCTCTCCTTGAAAATGGACCTTATGTATTTACCTCCCATTTAGGGAAATTCTATTTAAGTAAGGGTTTGCAGAACCCCGAGATCCTGGTGTTTCTTCAAATCTCGAAATTCCGGGATTAAAATAACTAATCCCAGGATTTAATTTACGTCTAAATTATGTTTTGAAATTTTTTATATAGAGAGTTTCCACTTCCGAAACGAGACATTGAGCAGCATTCATTTCTGCTCGGCAATAATAAAAAAAAAATTGTGACTCACTTGTCTGTTTTTAATAAATTTTTATTTTTCTTTTCTGAATCATTTTTCTGAAATATCAATTTAAGTCAATTTAAAAGATTTTTTTTTTTTATATTTCTTTTTCTCTCTTTTTTTTTATATATCAAAAGATAACTTGAAAGCATTATTATTTTCTTATAAGTATATTCTCAAAAGTTTTTTAAGCTGTTATTGCTGTTTGGATCATCGAAAAAGGTATTTTTTCAAAATTTTTTCTGAATATTTAAAGTTTGTGAATTAACTCATTTATAGGTAAGTTATTCAATGTTTTCTTCTTTTTCAATCTTCAGAGAGATAAATTTAGTAATATTATTTTGTTATCGTTATATAAATATATTTTCAAATTAGATTGCATGTATGAATATTTAAATGTTGTTAAAATATTTCGAAAAGACATTTTTTTTTCAGGAAGCTAAAACACAGAATTTTATTCGACTGTAAAATATATACAATGTATTTATTATTATTATTTTTAGTATTGAAGTCTGTTTTTTGAGTTTTTTTATTAGAGTTATCTTTAGTGTTATTATGATTATTTTCTAATGTAATATGTTTATAAGATTTTTTTAAAAAAAGGAAAATATTTTTTCTATGGGAGTTGTACAAGTAAGAAAGAAAAATGGATAAAAATTTATATTGTTTACAGGTATATGTAAGTTGGTCAGGAAAAAAGTTTAGTTCAGACTTCATAATTTTAATTTTGAAATATCTGCTTCCTTAGAATGTGTCCTACCCTATGCAGTTTCGATTCTAAATATATTAAACATAAAAAATAGTGTTTCAATGAAAATAAAATAGGGTTTTTTTTATTATCTTTTAAATTTACGATAAGATTTTGGAAAATTTCAGACATATCGATTTTTATTTCAAATGGATCAATTTTTAATGTATTCAAATTGTAGTATTTTTAATGAATTCATTATGTACTACTTTTTGTTTTTTTATTATGAATTAAGCTTTGTTTTGATTTGTTTCAATAAATAGTAATATTAAACCAACTTTTTAATTATGTTTTCAGTTTTATTATGTAATTTTAACCATGCTAATGTGTAAGTATTTTTCACTAATTTTTCAGTCCTAATCTCGGGACTTGTATAATGTAATCCCGGGATTGAAAATGTAGCACGGGATTGCAAACCCTATGTCTGTTGCAAACAGCGTCGAATGGTGCGAGCGGACACCGAATGAAGCGTAACAGACTGAACCTGTTGTGCTATGGTGATCCATCAATGTCATGTGCACAATCCGCCTATCATCATGGGCAGTGGTGCAACGAGGAGGGTGTGATTGGGTGCGGGTGTGATTTACCGACTTCTCTGAAGGATATTCTGCAATCCATGTAGGCTGCTATTCTTCCTCGGTTGAATTCAGAAACTTTGTCAAAAGACGCTCGATTTCTTCCACGAGGCATAAGTAAAAAGTTTACAAGAAAAAAAATTGTACTTCAAATCGCAAATCTGTTCTCCCCTTATATAGTGCTTGCGGATGGTGCTACGGTAGCCCGTAATGTACATCTGAGCTATAATGCTAATGTTTTGCATATTTCATCACCACCAATGCACGATGTAAATTTCACATTGTTTACATGCTTTCTTGAGTGTGGTGCAGACATCACTTACTACTAAATGTAACACTTAATTTGACTTCCAGCTAAATGCTTGTCAACTTCAAAATTGTAATCGTTTCCTAATATGGATATTTGCGATACGAAATAAGTTGCACAGAGTTGAAGATTTTCATAAAGATGACAAAAGAAACGTCCATATGTATTCCTGTAGACTGTGAGCTCACAGTGTAGGTAGACCCGAAAATTGGAGCAGATATCTATTTCAATACGGAATGTGAAGTTCCAAAATAAGTTTAGCGTTTCGTGGGAGCTGTGTGTGTGTATGTTTCCTTTTAAGATATCTTGCACATATCATTAATAAATCTTCTGTTTGCCTATATTCTTTTTAGACGTTTTAATTCCCGCAAATGAGTTGACGAAAGTGATTTAGTGAAAACAAATGCTTGCTTCGTTATTTATTTATAACAAAAAGGGGAATTTATTTCGGAAGGCTATGGTGAATCATACGACTTACTCCTTGTTACTAAGCAACAAAATGTTTAAGAACATAGTGAAATAAGTGTTTGATAGTTACCTGAACTTCATTGGCTTGATGATTGGAATCTAAGCCAAATGGATCCAAATATCGAACTCCTCCCAATGTTGCTTCCTTAATTTTGTTGAAGCGAAGTGAATAAGTTTCTCTGAAAAATGCCATGAAAGAATCGAGATTTGCAGCATTTATTTTCTTAAAATCCAATCTGCAATAATAGGTAAGAAATTTGTTTTTTCTTTTTGAATAAGATTAAAAATAATCACAAATACACTGCTGACCACCGTAAATGCAACACCAAGAAAGACAAGAGATAGACCAACAAAATTTATTTCGCAGATAACATGTTGACCAAGTATCAAATGATTAAATTTATATAATTCTGTGAAGTGTGGTTCCTGCCAGAAACAGTAGCCAGAGTAGCCCCCACTGTTGGAGATCACCGCTGCCACACGCCTCGGAATTGATTCAAAGAGACTTTGGATGTGTTCTTGGGGTACAGCAGACCAAGCAGCTTCCACACGTTGCCAAAGTTGATCTGGTGTGACAGCTGGGGGTGTAATCTGGGTCAATCGTTGAGCAGCCATGGACCACATGTTTTCTATCGGCGAAAAATCCGGAGAGTGAGCCGGCCAGGGAAGCAATTCAATCTGGTGATTGACGAAGAACATTTGGACAATGCGTGTCATGTGTGGTCGCGCATTATCCTGTTGAAATATGGCTGTGGCCAAGTCCTGAAGGTAATTAAGGACAACTGGCTCTAACACCTCGGAGATGTAGCGCTGGCTGTTTAAAGTACCGGCAATGCGTATTAGAGGAGTGCGAGAGTGATATCCAATACCGCCCCATACCATAATACTCGGTGCAGGACCAGTGTGGCGGTGCATAACGCAGCTGTTCAGCATCCTCTCTCCACTGTGTCTCCAGACTCGAATCCAACCATCGTGGTGTTGCAGACAGATGCGTGACTCGTCAATAAAGAAAACTTCATTCCATTCTGCGACCCACATCCTTCTTTCATCGCACCATTGACGGCGGAGACGTCTGTGATTCTGCGTCAAGGATAGACCAAGCAATGGACGTCTTGTGGACAGACCACTCTGCTGTAAACGGCGTCGAATGGTACGCGCAGACACTGAATGATGCGTTACAGACTCAATGTGCTGTGCTATGGTTTGTGATGTGACTGAGCGATCCATCACTGCCATGCACACAATTTACCGGTCTTCACGTGAAGTGGTGCACTGAGGTGGATGCGGTCGACCTCGTCGGTCCGTCGTATCCTCCTGCATCCAATGGTCACATATCCGCATTACAGTTGTGTGGTTTCGTCCAACACGACTACCGATTTCCCTGAAAGATAATCCACAATCTCGGTATTCCACTATCCTTCCTCTGTCGAACTCGGATACTTGATCAAAAGCTGATCGCTGTTTTCTACGAGACATAACTGATCATTTTTTGAAAAAACTACAAGAAAAACACAATTGCCGAATTTGAAATCGTCGAAATCTCCAAGCCTTAAATAGCGCTTTGAGGTGGCGCTACAGTCGTGCGTGATGTGTGACTGCGCTGAAATTCTAATCATTTGCATATTTCACCTCCACTAATGCATTTTGTAAATTTCATGATATTTGCGTGCTTCCTTCAGGGTGTTGCATTTACGGTGGTCAGCAGAGTATATTGGTAAGAGGAACATGTTTACCTGCAGCAAACATTTCGACCGAATTTCTTCCAATGCTCCATTAAGATTTCGTTGATGCTCTTCTGCCGGTGAAACATAAGTGATAACCAAAACAATACAGTCCATACACCGTCTTTGTCCGCACATTTACTGAAAATCATGCAAGAATTCAAATTATTAAAGCACAATATATTTATTCTTACTTATACAGGATGTCCCAAAAATAGTGCCCAAGTTTTACACAACCAGATTCGTCATTGAGAGTACATAAAAAAATGTCCAAAGTACTGTACCTGTATCCATAGTTTATAAGAAAAATATGTTAAATGATGATGCATGATGGTTCAGGAGGGGGGATCCAGCGCATTTCAGTGCTCCTATACGGGATTGGTTGAATATGGCATACTCCGGGTGCTTAATAGATTCCTTTTCTATGGCCGTCAAGATCACCAAATTTCACACCATTTGATTCCTTTCCTGTGGGTCAATCTCAAAAATTTGGTGTATCGAGATGCAGTGATCACTCAAACGGGCTTAGTTGCTCGCCTGCATGCTGCTTATACTTCCGTGGGGACATCGCGCTGCTGCAACGTGTGCACTCGTCCATTCTATGGCAGGCTCGATATGCCCCGCGGAATACTTTCAGCATCTGCTTTTATAAATACAAGCTAAACAAAAAAGTTCTTGCCGTTTCCATTGAAAGAAGTGAGAATAAGTATGCAAATTCGTGATTGAGAAACCGTCAGTCGAGAGTAGGAATACCAGTTGTTATAAACGCAGGTCCACTGCTCACATTCATAAATCGAAACTCCTAATACGTCAAGCATTTGGGGATAAAGCTGTCGATGAACGTTCGGCAAGGCATTGGTTTCAAAAATTCAGATCGGGAGATTTGTCCCTCTGCGCTAAAGCTCGAACAGGACGACCACACGCCTTGGATGACGAAGCCCTGCAGGCGGCCATTGAGGAGAACAGTAGTGAAACATGTGGTGAACTTGCCAGACAATTAAACACTTCCAGTGAAATGGTTCGACTTCATCGGCACCGCTTAGGTAAGATGTACAGGCTGAGCAAGTGGGTTCCTCACACGCTGTTGGAAGTCCATAAGCAACAACGAGTGGCAGCCTGTTTATCGTTGCTTTCTCGCCACAGTAGCACATCCATATTCATTCGAGTGCTGACCAGTGACGAGAATAGGGTCCTGTATGATACACCCAAGCGTTCCGAACATTGGTTGTCACCCCAGGATACTGTCCCAGACAGCGCAAGACCACATATGCACCCATGCAAGATTATGATTTGTCGTCAAGTGGTTCATTACGAGTTTCTACTAACGGGCCAAACAGTCACTGCGGACCTGTATTCACGGCAATTGGAACGTGTTCAACAGGCATTGCATCAGAAGAAGCCAGCATTGGTTAATCGAAAGGGTGTACTGTTATTGCATGATAACGCGAGACCGCATGTCGAGCGGGTGGCCAGGAATACTTAATGGCAACTTGGTTGGGAGACTTTGGGCCATCCTTCGTACTCACCTGACCTTGCACCATCAGATTACCACTTCATCAATTCCCGGGACAATCATCTTCATAATAAATCTATCACCAAGGAAGCAGACGTGCGCCCGCCAAGCTCTCACGGACTTCTTAGCGGTCCACCCCCCCACCGAGTTTTACCGCAACAACTGGAGACACGTTGGCAGAAGGTGCTGGATGCCAATGGTGATTCCTTCGAGGACTAACAGTAGGCTACGCAGTTTGTATGTCATTTTCTTTTGGGTCATTAAAAACGTCAAGAGATTTTCTGTTTTCCTTGTAGTTGCTAATACTGCTGTTGATGAGTGTAATAGCTGTGACAATATACTTTGCTTCATGTTTTTCTTGTAAGCTATGGATCGTACAGGCACAGTTATTTAGGCATGTTTTATGTACTCCCAATGAGGATTTGACTGTACAAAGTTTGGGTGCTATTTTTTGGACACCCTGAAGGATGCTGTATTATTAATATGTGTCAGTTCCTATGGAAAGTCCTGCAGTTTTTTCAAAGTGAAGATTGATGTTGTCTAGTTATTTTGCTATCGCTGGTCACAAGTAACCTTGCATAACGAACATGCGAACATTTAACTTTTCTGCTCGCTCAGCATAATTCTCGCTCCTCCTGTGGCATAGTTCTTGCTTCAGTACAATGATAAGAATGGGGTTGATTTAAGTCAATGTGCTCTTTTATTGTAAGAAAGTGTGCTAATATGCATAATATAATAATATGTTCTCGTGTCGTGCATGCATGCCATAATTTGTTCTTTTATTGCTAACCAGGTTGCTCGCAAAATTTGTGCAATATAGGAACAAAGTGCTTTTTTAGATAGAGTTTCGAATTTAAGTCAAAATTGAATAACTAAATTCAAAAGCTCTTAAGATCATCATTTCCTTTGCAACATTTTATTCGCAATTTCAGCTGTCTCAGTGGCAAATACCAAATATCGCTCAAAAACAAATGCGGAGCAAGATAAGAGAGTATCTGAATCAAGCCTTTTTTCAAGATTTGAAAATCTGTTCGCGGTAATCGACAAGTTCAACCGTTACGTTTACTTTCTAACTGGCCACTAAAGACCTTTTTATTTGATTTATATGTTTTCTTGTCGATTTAAATTATTTAATTTTTCCACTAAGATGTTGTTCTTGCTTATGCAGCTGATAAGTGCTAAACAGAAATGTTACAACTCTGGCGCTGGGAAAATTTAAAAAAACTGTGTCCACTGCGTAATGAAAGTGATTGGGAACCCCTACCAAACAAATGAAACTATATATTTAAAGTATTTTTCATGTCAGTGAACAGTAAAATTTTGCCTAATTCGTTTCATTATTTAATTTTTTTAAAGAAGCAAACACATAAAAGAAAAATCATTTAAAATGAATAATAGCCTAAACCAGGGACACTTAACCTTTTTTCTCGGTGGGCTACATAAATCAGACAGGTATTTCAGACGGGCCGCAACATGAGTATAATTCGGAAAAAATTAATAAGTCCAAAGCAGAATTGGACAAAACAAAATTGATCAAAATAGCAAAACTCTCATGTTCGGTTTTTATTTCAATACTTTACTAACACTTCTATCAAGCAAAGACAAAAAATATTTACATTTATGCATTTTTTACCGAGTTATGGGATAGTTTCTGTTTCCTTTCATCCATGACCTTGTTTTATTCTACTATCTCTTTCTTGTGAGAGACAGTCCAACATTTTTCTGTCTATTTTTCTGGAAGCAATAAGAGGTTTCCTATTTGCCCTTGGCACATCTAGGACTGCCTTGAACTGGAGTGGGAAGCTATCCATGAGAGTCCACTTCTAGTTTGACTTCGTCTGACCAGACGGAGATTAGTAACAACACATTCTACTAACAAAAAAAGCGAATTGATTGAAAAATTTCTAGATTTGATTGTTTCATTGATATAATTTCCCGCTAATTTTTAATGCATTGTTCTTCAATAGGTACAGGTTGAGTATCACTGGTCTAAACTATCAAATGAGAATCCATCGCAAAGGGACCCACGTGTACGAGCTGACTCCCACAGCTGAGCACTCCTCTCCGAAAAGGGTGGTGCTGTCGGGAGCGGGGAGCATAGCAGACGCAAAACTATTCCATCCTGGAAGAACTTGGAAACACAGCAAGGAGGAATATTTGGCTACCCTGCGGAAGAAAAATGTCGTTCAATCTAATTCTAACTTGGCGTCTCCAGAAAGAGCATTCGAAAAATGAAATGTTGGAAACTTTATTGATGGTTTTCTTAAATGTTTTTACTTATTTTTTGCATGCTGTTATAAATTTATTACTTAAAATCGAGAACTTTAATTCCGAGACAGTTACATATGAACGTTAATATCAATAGATTAGTACCTTGAATAAGTTCTCGCTTTTTTGACAAAATAAATGCTTTATTTAAAATAAAAAACAAAAACAATAATTCACTGAAAGCTTTGACCATTACTAGCCCTTTCGGGACGAAGGACGATAACGTGTGCGTACCGCCAGGGCCGAAGGTTTCTGTCGCGAGTGTCACTTACAGGCTGGAGAATTTTGTGTTGTTAAGCCTAAATCCATGAAAATACCGAAACTTGAACTCGTTATTTAATGTAGTTCTATAGAATACACAATTAACATGTTCTTTCTATATTATGTAGTTACATTCTCCATTTACTTAAGTTACTTTCTGTTCAAATACAATTTTTTTAAACATTTTACTGTCAGTATTTATTTACACTTAATGACTCTTAAAATTATACATTTGAAAACTAAATATGTTTCTTAAAATTCTTTTTAGTATGAAAAATTTTAAAATAGGAATCTTCTCTGTGTCCTATATAACAATTCTAGCTCAATCCGCTTTTCTCCTTTATATATATAGATATCTAATTTTACAATTTCTTTTTCAAATTCTTGCACTTATAAAATATCTTTTATAAATTTTATGTCGACTTAAAAAAATAGTGCAGTGAATGCAGTTGAAGTATGCATGCATATATATGTGTGTGTGTGCGTGCACGCGTGCGTGTGTATGTGCGTGTACATTTATATAAAAGCTTAATTCTCTTACAATATCACAAAATTATACAACCTTCCTGAATAATTTTTCACATTTATATTTTGTGGAAATTACTTATTTACTTTATAAATGGTGTTCATCATATTTTTATTTCAGTAATGCACATTTTGCTTCCACTTTAATTAAATAGTTTTATTCTAAGAACAACCAAAAAAAATAGTACCTATATTCTTTCACATTTATTATTGTTTTGTAACAATAAAACTTTAATTGAATCCTTTTTTTGTTGCTTTTTATAAGAAATTTCGGTCACAATTTTGACATTCTTATTGTTACCTTTTTTAAAGGATTTAAATATTGCTATAGATTGGAACCTATTATTATTAGAATTTTTTCCTTAAATATACATACTAACGGCTTTAAACCTTTTCACAATCACGAAAAATACGTTTTAAAGAATTTTTGAGAATCGTAAAATGAAACAGTATATAAAAACTATTGCAAACTGAAAACACTGACTTTTTAATTTTTAGTGCACCGGTGTTCTCTAAGAGCCTCTCGTTTATGTTTTGGATGAGTAGTTATGCTCTGAAACTTTTTTGGTAAGATATTGAAATAGGAATTACCAGTGTTTTATTTTGTATTCCTTGCAATTAAACGATTGAGAATTAAAGCCTTTACGCATTAATTACAAATAAACATATTTTAATAAGATTCAAACTTAGTTTTAAAAATGCTTTGGAAGTTATTCAGGCTTAAAGTAATTGTTGCTTGCTTACTAGGGCTGCTAATTCTTTGTTATTTTGATATCACTATATATTCAAATTAATTATTTATTTAATAATCATCTTTCTAAATTTAAAGTTCACGCCTAAAACTTTGCAATTTATCTAAAGGATGTTTTTGCATTGAGTTAAATATTTGCATTTTTTAAAAATATTTGTATACATTTTTTTTGGTTTAAAATCTTAAAGTTTCTTTAATATTTTCCTAAAATTTCTTCGTATTAAACTGCAGATAATTTATTAACTCAATTTTTAAAACTTTCGTAATATGCATTTTGATGAACTTTATTAGTAGCATACAGAATGATATACAATATTTTAAAGATATTATACATTTTTATGTATTTTTATAATTAATTATACACATAAAAATTAATTATTAGTTTGCATTAAATATTCCTTCAAATTGCCTGCGTAAAAGATCTTAATTAAGAAGGTATCGTGCAAATTCCTCTTAAAAAGGCAATAACATGCAATAAAAAATTTTTTCACGTTTTTTAAATTGAATCCTACAAAATAATGACTATCTCGACAGTCTTAGAATTTATTAGAAAAATTATATGTTTATTTCACATGTTACAATCAATAAAAGAAAAAAGTGTATATATAAGTAAAATTAACTTATTTTTTTCTTTGAAAATTCTTTTAACAGTTTGAAGCAGTATAAATAAAATACTTAGCCATTATAGACAAGTTCATTTATTACTAAACAAAATTATCGCAATATATTACGATTACAAAACAAAATCATCGTAATAAATATAACTACGTAGTATTTCAATTTCGAGCCATTGCTGTTAGGATCCTTTATGTATGACAAATAATTAAGAATGCACTCGAAAGCTCATTAATGTTTTTAATTTTAAATGAACTACTATCGTCCTTTATAAGCGACTAAAATTATTTTTATACGAGAGGCAAATAATAATTTTTCATTTGAATAACCATGTCAATCGAAAATGTGTTAAGACGATTACGGTACATTCAAGCTACGAGAACACATATCTTAATATGCCAACCAACATGAAAATATTCTACGAAACTTATGACATTTATATTTATGCATGTGAAACGAAAAATAAATAAATAAAATAGAAAAAACACAAATGCCGAAAAATATTTTTCCCCTTTTATCTTACGCAACGGTTAAAATTCCTGGGCATTAAACCTTAAAAATCTAAAAGAGAATTTGAAAATGAAAATATAGCTACCTTTTTTGTTGTCCGATTTTGTCTTTTCTGCACAAGCGCAGGAAGCTAAAAGAATTAGTTCAGAAGTCAAATTGACACAAAATTCCCTCAGTTTTCTTCGAAAATGGGTCTTTTTCTCAGAGTCATTCTGCCCCTTTCTTATTATTCATAGGACTTGACCTTGCTCTTCATCACTTTTGTTGAGACTAATCTCTGCCAAAATCTATCTCTTTCAATAGTACCCGAATTCACGCAAACAAAGCAGTAAACGTTGCAGGAAATTAGTTGAAAGAGATGGAACCGGATGCCGAATTCTTCTTCTTCGAAATTCTTCCCTCATTGGGCCAGCGTTGGGAAACACGGCTTTAAATACTAATGAATACGCGTGAAAAGCAAATACTCTAGGGCTTCATAGGAAGCTTGAATATTTTGATTTCTAAGTTTTTTTTTTTTAAATTTTTATTTTAACTCGTGGAATTTCTGAGCATACCTCGTGGAACCCCCAGCGGAGCACAGTTTGCCATAGAGCAGAGATGCACAACCTTTTTCGGATGAGGGGCCAAAAAATTTAATAGAATCATATCGAGGGCCAAAGTATTACGCGATGGCAAATATGTTACAACCGTGAAAACACTGCTTTATGACAATGTTTATGCATTTATCACAATTATTACTTACTCAGGTACACATTATGCAGTTGATAAATGAATGAAACACAAACACTTTCAGAAAGATTAAAATACTTTGGCTCAAAAAAAAAATTCCTGCTAAAAAGGTGGCAAACTTGAAATTATATTATCACGAACTGATACGCTCTGAGTGGCCGAACGGTTAGAGCACTGCTCTACCATGCAGGTGGCTCGGGTTCGAGCCTCCCAGATACTTGTTTGTTAAATTTAATCATGACTTTCGTTATTTATTATAACGGACATTTGCAAATTATATAAATTGAATTTATGTTAATCTTTCCCCTGGTAGTTATTCTAGAACTCTCCACCAGGTTTGTAAAAGTACTGCAACTGAATAGGTCTTCAGTTGTGGTGCTGCCCGTGTAAAACACTACGACAAAATAAATCTTGTATTGGGTAACATCGCCTTGTTCCTTTCTACGTGACAATATAACAAAGGAAAAGTTTTGCTAATTATATAGAGAACACAATTTAAATTTTGAAAAAAATTAGTACTTAAAATTTGTAAGATTTAATGAGATGGTTGGAACTGAATATTTCAAGTTATTGATTTTACGTCCAGGCTTAAGATTGTTGTGGCAATACGCAGAACAGAAGAAAGGTTCTCATCTGCTATTCAATTTCTTATTTTTGATTTGTTTAAATTCATTAGTGAGAAAGAGTGCTCACATATGTAAGTGCTGCCAAAGAAAGTGGGGCATGCAGCTGTATTTTGCTTTAAGTACAAAAGAATCCTCGGATAAGTTTTTATAAAATTTTAATATCGATTTTTATTTAATTGATTTTTGAAAACATCAGAATTCTGTAAATCAATTAAGGCTAACTGCATACTCTCATCCACTAGATTTAAATCAACAGAAAATGGAGAAGAAAAAACATCAATTTTCGTTTGGCACTTTTTAAATCTAAAAATTGATCAGCAAATGCGTTGCGCAAGATTTGAATTTGTTCCTCATACTGCATCTTCATGTGTGGAAATGTTTCATGCATTTTTTGGCCGTAGGGAAAGTGTGCAAAATTTTTAGTTTTCAGCTGGTTTTGAAATAAACATAATTTTTGTTTAAATGCCTTTACGTTACTTATCAATTGAAAAATGAATTGATTCTTTCCTTGTAGCTTTGTGTTCAAGTCATTCAAATGGCCTGCTATGTCTGCAAGAAAAGGCCAAATCATACTGGAAACTTACTTCTTTTAACCTTCTAGTATACCACCTCCACGAGCTTCTCCTATACAAAAACTCGTACTCGCAGATAGCCATGAAGGAAAGATATTGAAAAGCCGCGTAATAAATTGAAAAAAAAAATACTTAATGAGCAACTGTAAAACAATTATTTGCTGTAATACTATTTTCGTATGCGATTTTTTCCTGTTTAATTAAAAAAGGTCCATTCCATATTAGATTACTCTTCTTTTATAATAGACATTCGCGGGCCAACTTTAAAGGCTTCGCGGGCCAAAATTGGCCCGCGGGCCATAGGTTGTGCATACCTGCATAGAGTAACATATAAACGTATTACCCATCCAAATATAAATTATTCACACTATTATAAGCATTCTTTACACAGAAAATTTGTAACAATATTATAGTACGCGTAATATTTCAGAAACACGTAGGACTCTCGTTGCTGCAATTATTTCACTGCACATTACTCAAAAGTACCTACTCGTCGAGTGCTGCGGACGTGCAAACGCTGCGGATCACCCCTTGCAAACGGTTTTCTTGAAAGAAAGGAATGCATCGGGAATGGTTGGCGATGACTGCCAAAGAGTCACATCCGCACACCGTCAGGCCGTCCTTTCCTACGATAAGACATCGACTCTGTTTGGAAAGATAGAAAGTAATTGTGCGGTTTTGTGAGAACTCTGTTTGATGGCATGCATATGGAGAAAAAGCATTATTTACAGAAAGCTATATTTCTGACTTTAAAATTCTAACGTATTTGAACAATGTATTTAGTTTTTTTCTCTATTCTTTAGTGCTGACGATTTTTTTTTCCTTCTTACTTGCAATACATAAAGAAACATGACTAAATTATCAATTATATGCTCATTGAAGGCGATTTCTACATCTTACATAGGTTTTCATGAAGATAAGTATCTTTTGATGTGTAACATCTTTACTCTCGGTTGCTGGATATTTGTTGGAGTGATTTCATGAAAAGGGTCGGAAATGCGTAACAGGAAGTTAGGGAAGCGTGCGCTATTTGATTGGACCAATCAGCGCGCTTGGTGGTGGCTCTTCGCTACCCTCATCTAGGGTCCAACTCTAGTAGCAATTAAGCCGCCAGCCATCCGCACATACCAGCAAGTCTCATTAGACTTCATCCAGAATAAACTTGCGATTCTTACGCTTAAATGTCAAAGTCTCAGGGCTCGTTTTGTGTGAAATCTGAGGATATATTTATATATGTGTAAACTATAAATTAATAATTATATTTCCTGTTAAGCGTCTGACAAAGCTTATCATTCTTAAAAAAAAATACGACTTGAATAAATATTTAAGTCGTATCATTTTCATACTTTGAGGTTAATTCCTGTTGCGTTCAGTTTAATATTTTTAATTGCGATTAACTAAGATTTCTGGATTTAAAAAAAAACTAACTGATTGAGTAAACGGGTATTTTTTTGATTTTCTCTAATATTTCTAATTTTTAAGCATGCGCTTGAAGGTGTCTCTTCACTACCCTCGTATCGGGGTCCAACTTTAGTAGCAATTGAGCCGTCAGCCTTCCGCGCATAACAGCAAGTCTTATTAGACTGCATCCAGAATATACTTGCGATTCTTACGTTCAAATGTCAAAGTCTCAGGGCTCGTTTTGTTTGAAAATGGACAAACAGTCATTTTGGTGGTCGCAAACATTTCTCCGAATCAAACAGTTAAAAAAATTAAAGATTTCCTGCATTTTGCACTTTTACCGTATACCGAAAGTGGTTATGCTCTTTTTTTTTTTTTAAATCACTTGTTTCCCATGATTTTGGGTGGTGATTTTAATGTTAACTTCAGTTTGCCAGAACCTGAGCCGCTCATAGCTTTTCTGAAAGATGAACTCAAGCTCGAAATAAACATAAATCGAAATGTTGCGACAACAAATAGTGGTACTGCTATAGACGCTGTTTTTCAACGATTTTTAAATACTTTGAAATCCCAAGTATATGTGTCAGATTTTAGTTATCATAAGTCTATTGTGTCTCCGCTCTTCCCCAAATTGAACAAGAATAATTATTTTTGATAAAAAAAATTGTATTACTCCTTGTGTTAATTAAATAAAATTTTCATTAAAGATATAATTATTCGATAGAAAATTATTTCCAATCATATCCGATTCTTTTTTCAGGATTAAAGTCACTATTGCGTATTTACCACGATAACATGTCAGATGTTACACATCATATGCGACCACTGTAAGGCTCGTTTCACTTTTTTCCCCTCCTTTTCAATTAAAGACCAACCATTATTTACTATACATGTAGAGATAATAAATACACACAAATGAAACGTAGATATTGACCGATGAAAACGCACCTCATGAAATAAAGTTTTCCCTTGTAGATTTAGGAAAATTCCTATTTTAAGGTATTCAACTACCCTATAATTGTGAATTCTGCCAAAAATTGACAAATTTTTTTATGATTTTATTTTATATGCCATCTTATTAGCTTTATAAAAATACCAAGTTTATTATTTTCCGTTTACTAGAATAAAATCTACAAGTGTTTTAGTGAAAGCAGATGCCACTAACTTAAGTGAGATGTCATACTTTAAAATGCGTTTTACTCGAAATGTGTGCGTGTTTTTTTAAAATGCTCAAACGGGGGAAAGTGATTGCTCAATAAGTTTTGAAAATAATTAACTCAAATTTTTTTGTGTACGTTCTGTATAATATTAGAAGTGTTTTAACCTTCAAATTTATCAGTCACTGATTTATTACAAAATTTATAGTCCTTTATGTGAATATAATCACTGTTTGCTTAAGCAATTTTATATAATAATTAAAATAAAGTGCTCTATAGTTTTTGTAAAAATTCAAATTTCTGATTAAAAATATATAAATAAAAAAAATGAATAGAAAAGCAACCCATAAAAATTGAGAAATTGAAAATTTGTTCTCAAACCTTTTGTACAGAATGTGCCCCGTTTATGTATTTTTTTGTAAATTTTGACCAATTTTTTCCCCATTTTAGTAGCAATAATTTCTCTTCTTAATTTTAGCATATTTCTCTTAAAATGTACTAAATAAATCTAAAACCCACAAAAATATCCCCATATCTCCACTTTTTTTAAAAAAAAAATATAACGCAAGTAGAGAGAGTCGGATACCTTAAGTATAAAATTTTAAGAAGTCAGTACTAATCGCTAACATTATTAAAAAAACATTCCACTCCCAGTCTCGATTTCCAACCGAATAAGTAAAAAGCATTCCTTTGGGAAAAATTCATTTTCCCACTTCCCCAATTTTCTTTAAGAAGTTAATTTTGCCCAAAATAATAAAAATGAAGTTTTTATTAACTTTCCAATATTATGATAGATATATATATTCTGAGCTGTTTCAAAAGAGCAAAATAAGAAAACATGTCCATCGCTAACTTTTGAGCAATATTTTTGATTTAAATTGTATGTTGCTTTTGTTCCGTAGAAACTCATTTTTCTTCTTTATAAATTAAAACTAGCTGCATGGACCGGCGTTGCACGGCCTTTTTCGTTCAAAATTTCCACTTCCCTTTAAACTGAATCATGAATTTGAGCTGCTAAAGATAATGAGGATTATGACATTGAACTTCATTCTTTTTTCAGATTACAGAATCATGTGACTCGGTTAATCCATACAATCGAGAAAAGGCATTTGAGCTTACGATTCAAAGTGGTAATATTTGGAAAAGAATTGAGTATACTAGTTAATATGTCTTCAATTGATAAAATTATCTTAAGTAAATTAGCATTGATTCCTTTCTGATGGAGGGGGGAAAACGCGGGAACAAAAGGCAATTGAGTATGTGTTTTATTTATAAAACGATAAGTAAGGTTCAAACGTAAGAAAATTTTCTTAAGATATTGCTTTCGTTTTACGTTTTAATATCACAAAAATAAGTTGTCCCGAATTATTGCAAAAGTCATTCATACAGAGTTATTCTAAAATCATGGGACAAACTTTGAGGGGTGGTAGAGCTCACAAAAATAACCAATTTTTTGTATAAGTCGATGTGCCGCGTTGAGGCACAAACAGAAAAAATAACACATTAACGGAAACATAAGAAGTTCATAAACAGCATACTTAACGAATTATTCCGTAATATTAAAACAGTTTTAGAAATTGCATTCACCTAACATCATGTATGCTTGGCGAATTTTATGGCGTGATTGGCTGATAATAATAACGAAAGTAGCAAAATGGTTTGCCAGTGATCAACCACCCACCACCGATGATCAACCGATCACCACCCAAATCGGCATTGCAGCCTTAGATTTCGGTCGTTATGGGTGATTTTACTAATAGCGAAAAGGAAGATGTGCTTCTAATGCATGGTACTGTTAATGGTAACGGAAGAGCAGGGCTACTGCTGTATCAGGAATGCTTTTTTTTTTAAGTAGACAAAATCACAGAACGCTTCAGGGACTACATCGACAACTGTGTGATAAATGTTCATTTATCGTCAGTACTGATGGAAGGATTGAGGGCATTGCGATAAATGTGCCTGGAAGAAGATATCTTGGACCATGTGTTCGAAATACCCGATATTAGTACACGTGTCGCCTAGATGTCAGTCACACAACCGTTTGGAGAGTTTTACTGTTGGTGGATTCAATTTCTAAAATTGTTTTAACATTTTCTCTACGGAATCACTCCTTAAGTATACGGCCATTAGCTTTTTGTGTTTTTCCGTCAATATGTTATTTTTTCTGTTTGTGCCTCAACGTGGCACATCCGCTTATGCATTCGTATACAAAAGTTGTTTGTTTTACTGAGCTCTACCACCCCTCAAAGCTTGTCCCATTGTTTTAGAATCAATCTGTAGAGGGTACATAAAATCTGACTAACTTAAAATACGTAAAAAATATCAATCTTGGGAATTTTTTTATCTTAACGATTTATAAGTAGTTTCGTTTTCATTGTTAGTTTTACAGTTTTCAGAAAACTCTGCTTGATTTGTGATGTCCGAATTTTAGATAGATTTGGAAATTCCTTTGATTTTACATTTCATTATTATTCAGCATAATTAAATTTTATAAAAAATCAAATATATTAAAAATAATTAAGCACATAAAATTATAAATTATTCCCTAGTAAAATAAATTCGTAATTTTAATTGAGTTCCAATCGTGCAGATTTCTTTATTTCTTGATGAAATGAAACACCTACCCCGTCAGGACTGATAACAGCTCCAAAATCACATCGTTTGGATTTTTCCAGATCCAGGAAACTTTCGCAAGTCGCTGAATTCGGATCCGTGGATGAGCCGCCGAAATCCTCCAACGGGATTTCATTCAGAATTCTTTTCTCAGAGATT
Source organism: Trichonephila clavata (assembly GCA_019973975.1). NCBI lineage: Eukaryota > Metazoa > Arthropoda > Arachnida > Araneae > Nephilidae > Trichonephila > Trichonephila clavata. The sequence goes on along the minus strand of BMAO01001492.1, from coordinate 193,187 downwards.
CCTAAGTGGTTGATAAATATTTCCTTCACCAATGGACCAGTCACTAGAAAAAAATATTTGAATGATGTTTAAAAGCCTTGATATTTGGAAAAACACTCTAAGAAAAGGTTTGAATATTCTGAAATATAATTTTGCTAATAAGCAATTGACGTGCAAAACTATTAAAAACTAATACCCCATAAGCGGAAAATAGTTTAAAATTTTTTCTGAAATATACAATTTTATTCCTATTGCTTGTAAAAGTTAATGTGCGGGAAGTAATATTGGTTGTTTTTCTTTCTCAAAAGGAGACACCTCCCGAGAGCACGCAAGCCAAACAGACATTCAAGGGATCTTTTACATGCATCATAATCATGTGACATGGACGTTGTTGATTTCTTGCATCATGAAAATCCACCGACTTCGGCCAGAGAAGATCCGCAAACTTTGGGCGTAAACTGAAACAAATAATTTCTGGGTGAAAATTATCATAAATTCAGCTTTTCTAAAACTTTTTGTCGAGATAAACTGAAAAATTCTTACAAATTCGAGATTCGACAAATGTTTGAATAATTCAATAAAAACATTAAGAAAAAAATCATTCTCTGTTGATAGACTGCAATTTCTTTTTTAAAAAATTGGAGAGGGAGGGTGCCCCATGTCCGCCATTGTACAAATTATACAACTGTTTATACTCATTGCTCAAATGGTAAAGCTGTATTTTTCGTGTATTTTGTAGTTCTATTTATTTGAACTTTTTTTCGCAAAATTCTTTCATGGTGCTGCTCTTCTTCACAGTTAAATTCATCCCTGAAGCTGCATCGTCCAACACTTCACTGATAAAGACTTTGAGAAACCTGCAGCTCTTGCAGCTTCCTGGAAGGTTGAATATTTCGTTCTGTTGTTTGTTAATAAGTCGTTTCCTATAAAACAACGCCTTTCCTCTCCTGCAACGATTCCAGTCTAGACAATCGTTGCAATATTTTCCAGCGAGAACATGCTATAATGTACTATCGCAACCGTATTGGTGACATTATATGAAATGAAGCACATAGTTACTATTTCATCGCGTACGACGCATGTGAAATCGGATTTGCCAACTTGGCAAGTTATTTTGTACTTTGGCATTGTTGCGCTCTAGTACCTAATAAATTTATTACATCATCACGAAAAACATTTTTTATGCATACAGAGGTTATTATTTTTTATTGGGGGGGGGGAGAAATTTGGATGTTCCGAAAATGGAATTTTGTGGAATAGAGAAAATTTCTGAATGGTAGATTTCTAGTAAGGGTGTACGATTTTTGATACATTTCTCTAAATCTTTCTTCCTCCTCATTTATACATTCCCAACGGATCTAAAGTGAATTAAACAGAAAAATAGGTTATTGTACTGCAGTCATAAAAGTTTTTTTAATTTCTTTTTCATGTCTCTCTATGCATTTTTAGTCAGTGAAGGTGCGTAAGTCAGATCAGATGTCTCATTCAAGGCCATTTAAGACTGTGGCCTTGGAACACTGGATTATTTTTATACAGTATCACATGATGACAATATTTTTCAATTGCCTACAGAAAAAAGCGAATGTTTGATAGATAAGGAAGTTTTTACAACAGGGATGATGAGGAAAAATTACACGAAAGTGCATTTAACCGTTTGAAAGACAGTGCTGTAGTTCAACATCCGATTATGAAATACGAGACTATTAAGGGAAATCAGTAAGCTAAAAATCTTCAGAATACCGATTTTGAGTTTTTAATGCTTCGGAAATCTCCAGTTCTTGACCTTTCCAGGGATATAACATTTTATGAATTACAAATATGTCAAAATGACTTTAAAAAATCATCAACTGACGTAACACGCCCACTTTGACAGTTAAAATTGTCAAAATATGGACCTTTTAAACCTGGAAAGCAGCTGCAAAGCCTCTACCTTTTTGATGTGTATCATCTTTCTTATCGGTTTGCTGGATTTTTGTAGGAAAGATTTCGTGAAAAGGGACGGAAATGTGTAACAGAAAGTCGGGGAGCGCGAGCTATTTGGTCTGACCAATCAACGCACTTGGTGGTGTCTCTTCGCTACCCTCGCATAGGGGTCCAACTCTAGTAGCCACAGGGCGCTTAGTGGTGTCTCATCACTACTCTCGCATCGGGTTCCAACTCTAGTGGCCCTCCATCCGCCAGCGCATTTATAAGTTTCATTTGTATGTAATAGAATCTTTTAACTCGATTTTTAACCCCTTTAAGAGGTCCGATTAATTCCAAATTCCGCACACTTGTCAAGGACCTATGACAATACAATAATTTCATAATTTTGTTCCATTGTCCTGATCAGCATAATCAGGAATAAGGATTTCCAGATTCAGCGACTAATTCATTATATCGTTTCCAGATTTGGCGACTAATTCCATATATCATTTCAAGATTTGGCGATTAATTCCATATATCAATTCAAGATTTGGAGATTTGCAGATTTGCAAGATTCCATTTGCAGATTTGGAGACTAAAATATTAAGTCACCACACAATTGTCTAGTTTTTCTGAAAAAGGAAATAAAAAAAAAGGCTCGTGCATGTGAAAAAAAATTATGCTCTAACCCAGCAAACTGTGGGGCGTGCTCCCCTCGGGTGGCATGACAACCCTACGTGGTGTGGGAGGGGAGACGCGACATATTGAAAAGTCCAAAATAAAAGATTCAAAATAATTATCAATTTACCGAAAGGAAGCAAGACAAAATATATTTTGACATGATAAAAAGTTAAATACACATTCACACTGATATAAGATGCTTATATACGTATCAGTGCGGCAAAAAGTATTTAATAATTGATTTATTAATACTAAATTAAAACCCAGTTCAGTAACTACTAGTGACTTACATGGGCTTGTGGTATCCAAAATATAATACATATATTCATAATATGTGCAGTTTATAATATTAAATGTCGCATTTGGTAGCTGTAGCGTCGAAGTGCATATACAGTGCATTGTTGCTGTGTGACGGGGGCGCGCTGAAAATTATGACTGAAAGTTGGATCGCAAGTATGGAAAGTCTGAGAAGCAGTGTTCTGGCCGTTAAACTTAAAAAGCTTGTTTTTTTAACTTCTCTTGTCGGATCTGTGGAAAGAAGCATCATTCATTGCTCCTTTTTACCAAAACTGCTGAGAATTGATTTAGATGTTTCTCACCGGATTAAATAATTTCTCACAAACTCTTCGATTCAAAAAGTGTACTTTTGTGTCTTATACTGATTCAAGTTTCAGAGACAATATTGAGCTCTTTTTAGTGAAAAATATCATTGACTTGACACCTTCTTTCGTATGAAATATTTCAAACTTAGCTCTTCCAGATTTCCTTCAGTTGGCTGATCCTACATTTTGCAAACCAGGCCGTATCGACGGACTGATAGGATGCCAATGAGCATTCCAGATTCTATAAAATGACGCGTTTAAGATTAATTCAATGAATAAATGAACACAAGTCGAAATGTTTCGACAACTAACTAATGATTCGGCACTGTTATTGACGCTGTTTTTAAATACTTTTAAATCACAAGTATATGTGTCATACTTTAATTATCATAAGTCTATTGTGTCTCCGCTCTTCATGGCCGTGGTAGCTTAGTGGGGGTAGTTAAGAGAGTGGTGCCAGCTCAATCGCCGTCCTCGTCACTTGACCATGGTTCAAAATTACGCGGACCGTCCCCAAAAGCCCTCGTGTAGCTGAACAGTACGACATTAATATTTACTCACTCACAGTCTCTGCTCATCCCCAAATTGAATAAGAATAATTATTTTTTATCAAAAATTTCAGTACTCATTGTAATAATTAAATAAAATTTTTATTAAAGATGTAATTATTCGATAGAAAATTATTTCCAATCATAACTGATTCATTTTTTTAGGATTTAAGTTACTATTGGGGGGGGGGCATATTTACCACGATAATATGTCAGATGGTTCACATCATATGCGACTACTGTAAGGCTCGTTTCACTTTTTTTTATTTTTTCATGTGCAGTTAACTTTAGAAAACAGTATAATAGCTGGAAGTTAAACTACTAAATTTCTAAAAAAACTTTTGGAGCGAAGTTTGTACTTTATGGTTTGTGTGATTTGAAATTAAGTTTTAATCTTTACTTATTTTTCCTGAAATTTAGTTTTAATGTTCACTTATTTTTCCTGAAATTTAGTTTTATTGAGTTATTATTACTGATTATTTCAACATGCCAAGCTTCAGTAAATTGTTAAAAAAAATGTAGAACTATTTGCGAAATTGAAAATCTTAGAGTTGCTTCTCATTGAAGAAACAAATTTGAGTTTGTCTAAATGTTGGTATGTGATCAGCATAGATATGCTGGTAATATATAGCTAATATATATAATATTAGCTGAAGAACCCGTTCTCGCACGGGTTAAATTTTGAAATAAATAAAATTCAGCTTTTTTTGAAAACATGATTTATTTTAAAGATGGCAGAGCCATTGCAAGGCAGTGTATCCAAAAGTTAAAAATAATTTTCTATTGAGTGTTCATATTGCAATTTGACTTCACAGTAAGGAATTTCATAAAAACACATATTTGAATGTAAGAGCAAAATTAACATGCTAAAAAGGTAAATAGAAATGAAATAAAAATATAAATAATAATTATAACAGAAAAGTAGTAACCTTATATGTTTCTGCTGCTGGAACTATGAGTAAAATAACATGAAATAAATAAGACTTTATTTCTTTTGGTTTTATATCAAACTTATGACATCATACATAACATATTAAGAAGCCTTCAACTGAAAAAAATTTAAATTAGTACAAACTAAAATTTTAAGAAATTAATTAAAATAGGCCTACATTGCAATAAAACTTTAAATTTAATTTTCTGTAGCATTAAATTAGTATTGCATGAGTAATGGATGTGTAATACTATCTAACACCTATATTACATTTAATATATAAAATGTAATCTAATAGAGAAAAAAATTAAATCAGTAAGAACCAAAAAAAAAAAACATTAAAAAGACCGACATTGAAAAAAACTATAATAAACCTTAATAAGAGAAATAAATTTTTTTTTATTATTTATCTAATAATTAATGAATTTTGTGGTAAATAATTAATTTGTTTAAACAATACTTTTTTGCAAAATTTTAATTAAAAATATTTGTTATTCTATTGCAAAGAACAAACAAATGAGGAAATACAATGATAAATAATTATAGTGATAATTGAAATATATATATCATATATGAACAGTATGATACGTACAAAGCATATGACCTTCATAAAACTAAATGAGGAATATATTATCAGAAGCAAAGTCAAACCGTGGTACCATAAGACAAAATCCCACCAACACTGGATTTTAAGGAAATTCAAAGGAAAATATAAGACAATCCTATGAGGGCTGCACCTTTTCCCTCGAAACATTTTTGGAGATCCCAATGGTATAAATAGATCTATATATTTCAAGATTTTCAGAAACAAAATTAAATCATGATGCCATGTGACAAAAAATCTGAACTATTTTCCTATAATAATGAGAACCTTAGTATTTGCTGATGAAGAAAGAAAAGCAAAATTCTTTTTTAAATCAAAGGGAATATCATAGAAATGTATGTATATGTAACAAATGTGTGTTATATGTATAAAAATCTTCAAAAATCTATATGAAAAACGTATTGTCAGAATGAAAGTTAAACCATGATGACACATGACAAAAGATTGCCTTAACACTGATTTTTAAAGTGCAAAAAAGAAAAATTACTTTGTTATGCATTCAATTACATCCATAATTTCAGTGAAGATCTTTTTGATAAATAATGCTAACTACCTTTCCATGAGAACAAAAGATGAGTACTTATCAGATATAAAACCATGCCAAATATGACATGCAGAAAACATGCCAAAATCTGGTAAATGCCAGTTGTTGGCAAAAAATGAAAGTAATTTTTTCAAATATTGTCAATCCGTTAACAGCCATTACCGTAAAATCCGGTGTACAACGTGCACTTTGAACACAAAAAATAAGACCGAAGTTTAAAGGTGCACATTACATGCCAGCTATAAAAATGAGAGCTTTAAAAATAAAAAAAAATATCTGCATAGAAAAGAATCAGACTTCTACATTGATTGAAATACTGTTTATTTTTTAACAAATTACATTCCTTATGAACTTAAAGCTCTAGAATTTACTATTTTTTCCTAAAGCTTGGTATAATTCCTCGAAAAAAATGACTTCAAAACATAAGAGAACTGTACACGAACATTTCAGGTTTCTTCATTAAGAAAGGGGGTGAGAGTTTTGTGGCGTTTCTCAACAGAAAGAAACTTCGAAACAGATTTTCTTAGTATGAGAATAAAAGCAGGTCAGAGTGAGCGAGTGAGTGTGTGTTGGGTTTATTGGCGCAAGAACCAATTTTGGTTAAACTGCGCCAAACAATCGATAAAACATTAAAAGTATAAAACCACTTAAAATCTCTTTGAACTAAAATTCAAACAAGCTAAAATCTCAATATATATATATATATATATATATATATATATATATATATATATAAAAGCAAATCCGCACAAATCGACAAACAAACAAAGATTGGTGGGGGAATCCCCCTTCCCCACCAAGTTCGATAAATATAATGCTGAGAAAAGTTATTTCTTATATCTCGTCGGAGTTATAGAGTACGATCCGGTATCTGGAGGTGAATTCCTTGAAATACATTCATCTTCCCCCCTCCACGTCATAAACAATCATGTCCTCTTCCTCTGTTGTGTATTCTTTTGGTGCTGGTTTTCTAGGTCTATGTGGAGCCATCTTTATTTCTATTTTCGGTTTCGAAATATTAAATATGTTTTTAGGGGGACGCTTTTTTTATCGAGGTCTTGAAGCGTGAGACACAGGGGGGGGGTGAAAAGTACATTATTAGATAGAGGAATAGGTGGCTGAGGTTCTGACACAGTAACTGCTATTGAAGAGGTAGATGGCTAGGGTTACTCTGGCGTTGAAGATGATGTGGAAACCGCAGGAGTCGATATATTCGATGTGGCAAGGACAATGTTATATACAAGATTAGCTGGCTGAGACTCTGATATTGTAGCTGCTATTGGAGACGTGAATGGCAAGAGATCTGCTTGAGCTGAAGATGTTGAGACTGAAGGAATAGATTGAGCTATATTTGGTTTCGGAAGTGAAGGAGATTGTTGAAGTAGTTTTAATGATGGGCATGTTATTTTAGTGAAATTTTCATCTGTCTGAGTAGAAGAGGAAGTTATTGATGATTTAACAGCCTGGGAGTATGTCTGTGATAAAGGAGGGGCTAATAACTTTCGAGCTTCTAAGCAAGTTATGTTTTTATTAGTTTTAATTTCTTGTATTTGTTTTTCTGATTTCCATTTTGGGCAAAGTTTGGAATGGGCGGAATGAGGTTGTAAACAGTTTATACATTTAGGTTCTAGGGTGCAATCAGTGGAAGAATATCCAGCAGACGCACATCTAGAGCACGTTAATTGACCACGGCAGGAAGTTTGAGAGTGTCCGAACCTATGACACTTAAAGCAGCGCCGAGAATTCGGTATATATGGGCGTATTTTACAATTAAGATAGCCAGCTTTTGTCGTCGTCGGTAAGTTTGGGCTATTGAAAATTAAAATTAAATATTTGGTTGGAATTACAACTGTATTTTTTATACTTGTGATTCTTCTGACCTGAATAATTCTCTGATTGCAGAATCCCTCAAGTATTTCTGCTTCAGAGGTGGTCAACACGTCAGGTTCAGAGATAACACCACGACAGGAATTTAGGGTTTTGTGCGGACATATCGTTACAGGACTATTAAGAAAAGATTTAGCGAGCAGAAATAACTTTGGTAAAGCAGAATTAGTTTCTATAAGCAGATCCCGGGAGCTCAATCGTTTTACGGGTTTCGGTTCACCACCTATTCCTATTAAGGCTTTGTGAATTGCAAATGGTCATTGTTTTGAAATTTCGTTGTTTGGTAGAGAAATAAGCAAGAATCTAGAATGAGTGGCAATTTGTTCTACGGTGTAAGTGGGTAATACAAGGCCTTTGCCCGGGCACTGCAGCATTGGATCCCTAAACGTGAAAACAACTTCATTCTGGCATGCCTCCACCCATCACGGAGTCCAACAAGGGAGGCAGTGTGCCGGTCATCTGGCAAAACCAGGCATGGCGCTTACCTGGAGTACACCCAGAATATAGTACTACAGCATCAGGGCAAGGATCCAACAAGTAAACCCGCCACCCCTTATCTGCAACACTAACCCTACAGCAATGTCTCTCGGGGGAAACCAAAGAGCCCACCAGCCGATTGGCAAGAGCGGGCTCACTCCTGCTACCCGTCTACAGCGAGGCGTGGGCCAATGGGAACGCAAAGGTATCCCCTGGACACCATTTTACTCCTTACGGGACGCCGCACACGGTAAACATGCGGGTTGGCAAACCAACGGTGTTAGTGAAACAAAGTACGAGTAACAAAATCAAAGAAAATAAAACTAAATATCAAAATGCAACCAAAGAAACACATTACATAATTTAAACTAAACTGTGTTAATAACAATTAATAATATATTCTTATCAAAAATAAAGAAATTCAGTAATCTATAAACGAGCAATCTATGAAATACATGTGTGTGGTTTAAACGGGAAAGGAACCAGAAGGAATTTGAATGACAAGAAAGAGGGTCGAGGAAATAGGGAAGGATCACTAGGGTATCCTGGGGTCGTGATACCCATGTTTACCAAAGACAGTAAACCCCTTGGGAATAGGAAAAGCTCACTAAAGCACCTCGGGATTGTTACACCCGTACTCACCTAAAGAAGGTGAGCTCCTTGAGGGGTTTGATTGTAAAATATTTCAACCTTTGTATGAAAATTTTAGGACATTTTTTTCTCTTTGTCTTATTTATGAGTTTCAAATTTGGGGGCAATTTTTGTAGAAACTGTCATCATTGATATCTGGCGTTTTACTTTATGTCATCTTGTTGTTGTTTTTTATAATCCACTTGAAGCAGGAAAGTCTACACCAAGTCCATTTGACCTTTCCGCTTAGGAATGTCACAAGCCAGGTCTTGCTCTCCAAACAACTGTCCCAGGGAAATGCCCTAGCAGTTCAGAAGATGAGCAGGGGAAGCAGGGAGAGAGCAAGAACAGGTGAAGAAGGACTTTATACCCAGCACGAAAGTGACTACCACGCAGGTGACCGCTTCTAAAGCGCGCCAAAGCCGTCTCAAGAGCCTTGGAGATCTTCTACACTTATAGAGATAGGCCAGGACTCTTAGCTGCGTACCAGTGGTGAGCAGGAGGGTTTCACCAAGTCCGATTCATTTTAACTCTGTGGAGGGAACGAATTTCAGAAGTGCTCAAGACAGAGGAACTGCGGTCAATGAGATCACAACCCCTACCAACCAGAACATCAGTGGTCTCGTTCCCAAGCACACCCACATGGGACGATATACACTGGAGACACACTTGTTTCCTCTGACCAAGCCTAGTAAATTTGGAAATAATATCCAGACCAGTACTTTCCATAATATTTGTCTAATTCTTCAAATATTGGATGAAACTCCGGCTGTCTGTCAGGATCCAGATTAGAGTTGAGAGCATGATCAAGAGCACCACTGATAGCAATGTGTTCCAATCTAAAGACGCAACAGTGGTCAGAATTCCTGACGCTGACTTTAACATGATTCCCGGCAGTGGTACTAAGTGTACCACTCCCTGCTCTACCCGTATCCTAACGGCTACCGTCTGCATTAATAATCAAGGCTTGATCGGGTATATCATTTATGACATTAAGTGCCAGCTGTCTGAGTAATTTCGTAGGGTTGCTCTGCTTAGGAGTACTGGTCAATAATGCTTTCCAGTCATGCTTTCCATTAGTTTGCAAGTGATGTAGGTAAGAGAAATAAGACGATAGCTTGCCGTAAGACTGGCATTCTTGTTGGGATTTAGAATGGGAATAATGATGGCTAATTTCCCCAGTCTTGGTAGTTTGGCAGTTTTTCTGGACAAGTTACATATGTATATAGAAGTCTTTCCCTACCCAAAACTCAAAGTAGGGACAATACATGTTCATGGAGATCATCAGGACCAGGTGATTTGTTGGTGTCCAGATTTTGAAGGGCATAAGTTAAAGGTACAGTGATACCAACATTGAATAATAGGTTATCTGTCAACCTGTCCCTACAAAATTTTATTTGATCTCTGGTGACACTGGCCAAGTGTTTGTCAGAACAACTAAAAGCAAACCTACTTTCATTTTCTACTACCAGGGCCTTTGCCATTTCCCGGTCATTCACGGAGACGTGGTCATTATCGCTAATGATAGCTTTAGTTTCTTCGTTACTAGGCTTTAAGTTATCAATCTGCTTGGCCAGTTTCCATAATTGAGTATTTGCACTTTTCACATAGTGCACTTTTCACATAGATTCTGCCAGTTTGATCTTTTGACGTACATAAATTTTCTTAATTTCAGCGTTCAGATCGTTTAATTCAATTTTCTTTTTCTCCAAGCCGCCATTTTGGGCAATTACTTTTAAAGAGTTCAGCCTTTTGGTCAATGAATGACTTAATAAAGTCTGAAAGCAAGGAAAGAACGGGCTTGTTTACTTTTCCCCTTAAGGATTGAAGACTTAGCAGCTGTAAAAATGGAGTGTTTGAAATGGGACAATTTCTTTTTTCAAGTTGTCCGAAACAGGTTTTTGCGATATGAGATCGTTAGAGATATTTTCAAACAGACTCCAGTCGATCTTCTTAAAATTCCAGTGGAAATTCTTCCCACCAGTAAGAGTTTTCGACGAAATAAGAAGGTGATCACTGCCAATATTGCCCAGTACTCTCCTGGAACTGTAAGGAAATAAACTAGGACTAATAAATCTCAAATCCAAGATATCAGTAAAAAGGTAACTGTTAGAGCGGAAAGTGTGAATGTCATCATTTAGAGATAAGAAAGCCTTGTCGTTGACCAAGTTACTAAGTTCCGAACCACTTGCATTTGTAATAGCGCTACCCCAGATAGTATTCTTGGCAGTAAAGTCAAGTATTATAGTGTTGTCTTTAAACAGACCTTCCATCACGTTTGTATCAAGATGTTAATTATTTGGAGGATGATAGAGGTTTTTAATGGTAATAGTGTGATCTTTAGAGAGAGCATTATACCCAGATATTCGAGAGCCTAGTGGTCAAGGTAATGGACTTGTGGCCAGAGTGTCATGAGTTCAAGCCTAGTACCGATAAAGACCCACCGTGTAAGGGAGCGATGCACGTTAAATCTGCCGAGAGCTCAAACGTTTTCCCCTTCGTGTAGTGTGGTAATTAGGAGAAAGGGGTGCCAGCTCAGGCGTTGTCCTCGTGACTTAACCATGGCTCAAAATTACGAGGTCCGTCGATGAAAGCCCTCGTGTAGCTGAACAGTCGTGCAACGTTAATATTCACTTTCTTTCTTACTTACCTAGATATCCGAAACCCGAGGTTTCTGCCGATATCTGGTAGTCTCTGAAAATGGACGTCAAGAATAAGAATTTGAAGTAAAAAAACCTTTTTAAAAACAAGCTTTTATTTAAATGCGCTAAAAAGAATAAAATAAACTTTTTCTGTAAAATTTTTTTTACTATCAACTGATAACGTCATTACACAATTTATATGATATAAAAGCTTGTTGCGAGATTTGCCTCTGCAGATAAACAAGTATGATCTGATTGATTTTAATTTGTAAAAATTTCAAACTAAGTAAATAAGAGTACTTTAATCTCGCGACGAGCTTTTATATCATATAAATTGTGTAATGACGTAGTAAAAAAAGATAGATAGTAAAAGTAGTAGTAAGAAGTAGATAGTAAAAAGTAGATAGTAAAAAAAGTTTTACAGAAAAAGTTTATTTTATTCTTTTTAGCGCATTTAAATAAAAGCTTGTTTTTAAAAAGGTTTTTTTACTTCTAATTTATGTTTTACTTTTTAGTTATCACTGGATAGGTTTCTCTCAGTCTGTTCATCTCATTTAACGCATCTTTGTTGCTAGGTCGTTTGCCAGTTATTTTCGAACAGTCTAGCTAAATGAATTCTCGCAAAAAGTGTACTAGACGAAAAACACAATTTTTTTTTAATCCGTAATTTTTAAGCAACTTTTTTAATTTGCGTACAGATCTTGGGTAATATTGTTCTACACACGAAAAAAAGTTTTATGAGATTATCTTTATAAATGACAAAGTTATTAATGATGTTAAAATTTTGAGTATTTTTTGAAAAATCGTAAAAAAAAAGTTTTCGGCATTCTATTTTTTAAATGACTGATTCTAAAAGAGCAACGCATAAGCTGTTTTAGTACGGAATGTCGATTCATTTAAACAAAAAAAAAATCATGCGCAATAATTTAGACATTATTTTCATAAAAACGCATCGATTGTGACTCATTTTAAAAAAATCGTAAGAAATATAAATATTATTATTTTGTAAAAAACATTACACCGTATCGGAACGAAATAAATGATCTTTCCGATTCTGTAATTATTTTTTTTCTGAGATTCATAGATTAAAAAGTTAGATAATTTTTTTAAAGAATTTCTAGAATACTCCTTCTCAGTTTAACTTGGCAGCGTTGAGAAAGGAATATAATGTACCACAATCTACTTGAAAAATTGCTCTACTTTTTTGTTTTGAATTTAAATCCAAGAAAATAGGTAGAAATTTGTAAAAAAATTGCATACGTTGTAACAATTAGATTATTTTTACGTTGTAGAAACGTAATTATTTTTTAAACAAATAATTATTACAGTCAATAGCGCAACGTTATGAAATTCTAGTTTGCCTGAAAACCGATTTTCGACGCCAACTCTTGTCATTGTTGTAACAATAACATTATTATAACAATACAGATATATCAAAGTTGGTCTGCATTGTTGTAATAATGTTAATGGTTTTTAAGGTTTTTAATTAATATATTCTTAATTAATTGCAATATCGGAATATAAATGGTCAAAACATGCATTGTCATCCAAACTAAACGTGTATACAAAATTTCAGCTCAATAGGATGAAGATATCAGCTTCAAAATTGAGTTGCAAGATTCCACCCGAACAAATTACATACATACATACATACATACATAAAAGACATTACACATACATACATACATTATACATACATTGTAAGACATAAATACATACATTGTAAGTTAAATAAAAGCTTGTAATAATAAAAATAAATTAAAAGTAAAAAAATTTTTTAAAATCAAGCTTTTATTTAAACGAGCTAAAAAGAATGAAATAAACTGTTCCTTTAAAACTTTTTTTACTATTAAATTATAACGTCATTACACAGTTTATATGATGTAAATGCTTGTCGCAAGATTTACCTGTCTAGATAAACAAGCAAATTAAATAACTTGATCTGATTGACTTTAATTTTTAAAAATTTCATACTAAGTAAATACGAGGACTTAAATCTTGCGACAAGCTTTTATATCATATAAACTGTGTAATGACGTTATAATTTAATAGCAAAAAAGTTTTAAAGGAACAGTTTATTTTATTCTTTTTAGCGCGTTTAAATTAAAGCTTGATTTTAAAAAAGTTTTTTTTACTTTTAATTTATTTTTTACTTTTTATTTAACACTGGATAGGTTTCTCAGTCTGTTCATCTCATTCAACGCATCATGGGTAGTATTGTTCTAAACACGAAAAAAAAGTTTTATAAGATTATCTTCATAAATCACGAATTTATTAAATATTTAATTAAAATTTTGAGTATTTTTTGAAAAGTCATAAAAAAAAGTTTTCGGCATTTTATTTTTTAAATGACTGATTCTAAAAGAGCAGAGCATGAGCTGTTTTAGTACGGAAGTACAGAATTAGTCGATTCATTTGGAAAAAAATTCATGCGCAACGATTTAGGCATTATTTTCATAAAAACGCATCGATTTCGACTCATCAAAAAAATTTAAGAAATACAAATATTATTATTTTGTAAAATACATAACATCGTTTCGAGAGGAAATTAATGATCTTTCCGATTCTGTAATTATTTTTTTGTCTGAGTTTCATAGATTAAAGTTAGATAAATTTTTTAAAGAATTTCTGCAATACTCCATCTCAGTTTAATGTGGCAACGTTGAGAAAGGTTATACAACGTACGAATCTACTTGAAAAATTGCTCTACTCTTTTTGTTTTGATTTTAAATCCAAGAAAATAGATAGAAATTTGTAAAAAAAATGTATACGTTGTAGAAATATAATTATTTTTAGACAAAGTTAATTAATACAATCAATACCGCTATGTTATGAAATTCCAGTTTGGCTGAAAACCGATTTTCGACGCCATTTTTTGTCATTGTTGTAACAATAACATTATTATTACAATGCAGATGTATCGAAGTTGGCACCCAAAACTATTTTTTAACGTTTTTAATTAATTACAATAGTGGAATGTAAATTGTCAAAACATGAATTGTCATCTAAACTAAACGTGTATGCAAAATTTCAGCTCAATGTGTTAAAGATTATCAGCTTCAAAATTGAGTTGCAAGATTCCACCGTACAAATTACATACATACATACATACATACATTGTAAGTTAAATAAAAGCTTGTAAAAAGTTTTTTTTTTTTTACTTTTAATTTATTTTTTACTTTTTAGTAAGCTTTGGACAGGTTTCTCAGTCTATGCATCTCATTTAACGCATCATTGTTGCAAGGTCATTTGCCGGTTAACTTCGAACAATCTAGCTCTTCAATAAGGAGACCTTCTAATGATTTTACCCTACTTAAGGCCCCGTATGCTTGACCAGCAGCGAAGAGTTTCGAGCCTAAGTATACAACGGCATGGTCGACAGTACTACCCTGCATTTTGTGTACTGTGCAAGCCCAACATAATATAATTGGTAGCATTCTTCGTTCTGCAGTGCCGTGACTATATTTTGCAGGAAACTGCACAGTCTTGGGTTGAATAAAATGAGCACCGTCTTTACTGAAGTCTATACGGACGGATGGTATGTCAGTAATCAGTATGTCATTTGTGCTCTCCGAAAGTAGGGCCATATGATTTCTGTAATATGTCCAATGGCACCATTCACAAGACCTTTGGATACATCCACATTGTAACGCAACATCACCTTGGCCCCAACGAATATTTCTAACTTCTTAGGTAGCCCTCCTGTCTTGTTTATATCGGAAGGTGTAATATTATTTAAATCTATGTTGTCATTTTTTCGAGTGCTATCTACTAGACTATCCTGTGCTATTATTTTGTTAATAGTTACACCACGAGCTCGGAAATGTTCGAGAACAGTTTTGTTGTGATTGTATACTTGTTGGTTAGTGGGATAAATTCGCAGGGTCTTTTCAATCACAAATTCACCAGTTGGTTCTTTGTTTAGCCGATTCATTAAAATAGCAAAATGTTCTTATTGAAGTTCGTCAATTCGTAATGCATTCAAGAGGTCTTTAAAAGTTGTGCTACCTTGTTGTCTCATATTCTCGGTCAATTCAATTAACGAGAAAGAACGCCATAGGTGTGTTGCCGGAACAAATCTAGAGGGTTGATCAAACACTTGATTTCCTCGCACCAGGTGGTAACTGCATTAAATCACCAAATACACATATATTTATACCACCAAAGAGTAATTCATTGTTTTTGGGTTGTTTAAGTCGGGAATCCACCATACAAAGCATTTCATATGGGACCATAGAGATTTCATCTATAAATAAAAATTCAATATGTTGCCACTGTTGCCGCATCAAACGCAAGTAATTGCCAGTAAGAATAGGCATTTGCACTATTCTGCCATCCTTTTGTACAGGCAATTTTAGTGTAGAATGTAATGTGGATCCTCCCGCTAAGCGTGCTGCCACCCCTGTAAGCGCACTAACTTTAACAACTTGCTTGCCGTAACACCAATTTACTTGATTTTTCAATAAGTTGAAGAGGAAGGTCTTTCCTGTCCCGGTTTCCTCATCGCTTTGATTATTTAGCTGTTCTGAAATACTCCTTGTTATGAATAAAAATGCATCCATTTGTCCAACATTCATTGCTCTTCTAGCATAAAGGAATTCGTCGTCGGGCATGTGCTGTTCTGGCATCTCCAATTCTTCTTCAAAGTTTTCCTGTTGAGCTTCTTGATTCAAGATTTCAAAAGCATGAATTTGTTTAAAAGCATTCTCCAGCTGTCTGTCACGCTCTCTAAATATCTCCAAACGTGCGTTAGTTGCGCGGAGATCAGATTCCTTTACTAGGAAAGAATCTCTTCCTGTATCATAGTCAACGATTAATTCGCTCTCATTTCTAAACGGAACATACTGAAGAAGTAAGCTGTAGTAATAGTTTTCTGGATCACTGGCAGCCACAAAATATGGTACGCGTACGACGGCAGGAACCTTCCTGATTACCATTTTACTATTATCTGTAAGTGTAATTAGTCGCTGTCTGGTTTGCCTTTCTAGTTCATATATATCAACACATTCTGCGGGTTCTTGGTTTGATTTTTCATAATGAGGTTCAAAGAGCATTGCAAATTCTAGAAGGCAAATATTATCAAAATCGTAGTTGGGATGCTCTGTAGGCCGTTTTTCATAACGTTCGATTATATTACTGCAGTATCCGGTAGCTGTACCATTTGAATCAAATTTAAGGACCCTGTACCGCTGTTCTGGCTTTCTTGTGTTTAAAAAGGTACATTTTCTCGAACTATCCCTGAAATTTAAATGACATAGCCTATAAGCACATTCACACGCAGAAACTTGTCTTTCCTTTAATATCCGCATACATACTTTAAACAATTTACGCGATATATCTGTTTCTTCACGTTGTATCTCGCGTATTGCTCGAGCTACACTACCATCAAGCTGAGTAGGCTCAGATTTAGAAACATATTTGGCTATGTAAAATGCTATCACTTCATTTGTTCCGCATGGCTGAATATCCATATTAGCATTCCAGACTTTTAAAAGAGTTGGGTTATAATTATTAACCCATCCATCTTCTGGCCCTCTCTTCAGAATACAGATTCTGCCTCCATTACGTATAAATTCGTCTGATGAATGAGACACGAGACGAGTTTCAGCGCATTCTTTTCTCGGGAAACCAAACCTACATGTTGGTGATTCAGAACTGTTCTTATAGCAGGTATGTGTCTGTTTGTGTAGTTGATTTTTCTTTATCAGATCGTGCAATTCAGATGTCTCAGGTGGTAATTCACAACTACATACTTTATTAAGCTGTTGCAGCCCCTCTTCCGTATCAAAGGATGCGTGACCTTTACCCAAACTACCATGTGAACATGGGGGCTCCCACGATTCTGGAATTCAATTCTCCACCAGTAGTCTTTAATACGATTATTTAAAACTTTATTGTTGTTTAACATAAATTTCATAAGGGCATTGAAACGATACATGAAATGTCTACTTACAATAACAGGATATTGTTCAATTAACCGTTGCGTAGCTATTATATCCAGATCTTGCGGATTATCCATTGGTCGTCCATCGGCAATAAGGAGAGATTTACGCATATCCAACCAGTTTATGTCATTACAACTGAAGGTTAAAAAGTAAGTTGGTGGCCCTAGACATCGAATTTGCGCCAACAGTTCGTTTAATGAAGTTCGCCAAAATGCCGCTTAGCCTCTAAGGTTTTTAAGATAAAGATGAACATCATCGACTTTGCCATCTTGACCTTCGACTTTTTTGCAGCAAGCAGATATTGTTGATTTTACTCTATGGTACTCGAACATTGATAAATCGTAAAACAAATAATCATTTCGTTGAAACCTAGTATCGTTTCCTAGAATTCTATATTGGAAATAATCAAGAGGTGAAATTTTGATATTTCTTGGTTTGTTTAATCCATTTACCCCGTAAGCCAACAGGAAGAACCATGCAAATTCCTCTGCTTTCCGTTCATAAGCCACATTTACAGTGTTATCTGTTGTTTTTCTAGTAATTTTGTTGACTTTATTTGGCACATCTAATACTTGTTCTTCAGTGGGTTGTGTGCTGTCGATAGGAGCCATTACTGAAGTATGTACGGGAATGGTCTCAATTTGACAGGTTACGTTTCTTTCATTTTCAGATTGAGATGTAATAGTTGGTGATACTAGTAATCTTTGATATTGCTGTGTAGCTTGATTTAGATTCGTTTCAACTTCGTGTGATATATTGATTGGATATGTAACTTGGGGAGATTGATGTAAATTATGTTCTGTAGTAATATTTGCATTGCCTGTCAATCTGTTTGTCATATGAACATTTATGTAGTTGAGGGTATACTGTACGTTACCTGAACCAGTAGCGCGTTTGCAAACTCGGACAAGGTCATCAAGGGAACCACATTCAACAACACAAGCTTTACCGTAGGTATCAGAGGCACTTGCACCGTTAGGGCCACACGCGTGGGAGTCGGTAAAATAGTATTTATCGTTATAATTTATGACTCCAAGAGACTTAGATATGGCAATTAAAACGCCGGCTTTGTGGTTTGTAAACATTGTTGTCAGAGCCTCTTTTAATGTCATCCCGAAATCTTGTTTGTTTACTGAATCTCGCAAACATCCAACTAAATCAGTTTCCTCGTCATATACTATTCTAAAAGAGCAACTATACATCACAAAACTGTCCCTAATGACACCAAAGTGGCATATTTCTAAATAGCCTGTCTTATCAATAGGAGGTACGAGAGAGAGAGTGGGTTATCTATTGATATATAGTTGCCTTATTTCTGCATATATTGCGTCACCCTCGAGCATATTTGTATTAAGTATGTTGTTAGTCCATGAATGTGGTGCTAATATTGCTGCTCTTGTAATGTTCGCCAAAACCATAGCACAACATTGGCTGCCTGCATGGTTTGTATTGAAAACTTGATTGTTTCCTTGATGCCAAGAAGCTCGTAGAACACGTATTGAATTATTGATCATTTTATAAGCATCATTAGTGTTGGTTGTTTCTCCCACAGCTGATACAGAAGCAGGCTCTAATAATGCTTGATTATTATTTTGTGCATTTTCATTATTAATAGCTTGGGTTACTCGAATAAGATCTTCTTGCAATATTTGAGCATCGTTATCTATTATAACGTCCTGATAAAGGGGATTGTTATTTATGAGCCACCTCAATGCCTCATATACACGTGGACGTGATATGTTATACTCCCGTGATATATTTAAATTTTCTAGATGTTCTATAATGACAACCATGCCTATACTGTCAGTAGATCTAGGTAAAATATTAGGCAGACTTTCAGTAAACTCAAATATGTCTTGCGCAAAAAGTACAGCTTGCCCTCTAAACCCATACTGTCCAAATAGACCATCATATTTAACAATTTTTACAAATGGTATAATTCTTGATAATAAACGTTGTTCAGGTTGTGTCAATTGCTTTATTGCATCAGGCACTTCACCAGGATCTAAATTATTCCAGTAAGCTTTGGCTGGGCCTGAAGTTTTTTTTTTTTTTTTTTGCTTGTAAGGTGTTTCTTGCAACGATGACACAGCAATATGGATCCTTTACTTGTTAATTCTGTAGGTAGGTACGAAGCAGTGCTTAAATTTATTTTATGATTTGTGACTTGATTTGGATAACACCTTTTAGTACAAATCTCGCACACCTTGTCACAGAAGATATTTATGGTTTTGTTAAAAGCTTCTATTTGCGACTTTTCTGCTTTTCGTACTTGAGAGCTATGCATTCGTACAGAGCTCAAACGAACCTTTCGTTGTTCAGGATTTTCGCATGCTCTAACTGGAGAATCATGCATTCGCAAAGCGCTCAAACGAGCCTCTCGCTGTTCAGGAGTTTCGTCTGATCTAACTTGAGAGTATGCATTCGGTAAGCGTTCAAACGAGCCTCTCGCTGTTCAGGAGTTTCGCCTGCTCTAACTTGAGAATTATGCATTCGGTAAGCGTTCAAACGAGCCTCTCGTTGTTCAGGAGTTTCGCCTGCTCTAACTTGAGAGTTATGCATTCGGTAAGCGTTCAAACGAGCCTCTAGCTGTTCAGGAGTTTCGCCTGCTCTAACTTGAGAATTATGCATTCGTAAAGCGCTCAAACGAATCTCTCGTTGTTCAACTGATTCGGTTTCTTGTATTACTGATATGTGTTGACGAATTTTTGCAATTCGTGCGTCGTGTTCTTCCTGTGATTCCACTGCTCTTAACCGTTGCATGCGTTGCTTAGCCATATCAAGTTTCAACTGTCGCCGAGTGTGTGTTTCACTATTGTCCTGATCACGCCTTTTGCTGAGTCGTTGGCGTTTCGCGTCATCGCTTTCGGTGGCAAGTTTTTCTTTCCGTTTTAATTTCCTTTTCTCTAACCTTCTCTTCCTTTGTGTTGATGTTTCTGTTTTCCCCATGTTGTTATTGAGTTGCAAGATTACGAATACGCCAGCGTCAGTGATGAGTAATAACAGATCTCCCGAACAAACAAAAAAAAAATGTTATGTTTTCGATTGCTGAAATTGATATTCGCAGAGCAGATAATCAAAGAATGAAAAAAAACTAACCTTTAGAATTCAGTGGTACAGCAGCTGAAGCAGAAACATTTTTGTCATCATAAAACGACATAAAGTTTCCATTTAAAAAATAATTCCCAAGTTTTGAAAAAATAAGCTGTTGCTTTTTATTATTATTACGTGGTTTTTAAAGGTTGCAGTTAAATATGTAAGCTGTAATCTAATTGCTCGCGCGCATCTGCTTCACGATGTTTAAAATAAATTCTTTGAATTAAGATTATGTACAGAGAAAATTAAACAAAAACAAATTAACGTTATGAAATTCCAGTTTGGCTGAAAACCGATTTTCGACGCCAATTTTTGTCATTATTGTAACAATAACATTATTACAACAATGCAGACTTATTGAAGTTGACGCCCAAAACTTCATAACATTTTTAATTAATTAATTGCAATATTGGAATATAAATGGTCAAAACATGCATTGTCATCCAAACTAAATGTGTATACAAAATTTCAGCTCAATGAGTTGAAGATTTCAGCTTCAAAATTGAGTTGCAAGATTTCATCCGAACAAATTACATAGATACATACATACATACATTGTAAGTTAAATAAAAGCTTGTAATAATGAGTCCGCCTCCTCCTGAAGCTCTTTCTTTTCGGACGATATTATAGCCCTTATCTTTCAGAAGTCTCTGAGAGAGGCTATTATTGGTTTATGTAATCTTATCATTTTGATTAGAAAATATTTCTCCCTTTTTACTTGCTTGGCAACCTCTTTGCTTTCACGACATGTATGAAAAATTACAGGCTTCCCCCCCCCCCTCCCCCTTTGTCTTACATATAGGCTTCAAATTTTAGGCCAATTTTTGTTGGAAAAAAAAGCGTCTTATCTGCTAAAACATGGGTCGGTTTATATTCGAAAATATACGGTAATTCTTCTATTAGTTTATTTCAATAAACCAAAACAATTACTTTATAGTAACTTTAGTTAAAACAAAACAATCGAAATTTAGGAATTACCTCCGTTTGAACAATCGATGACGATTTTGGGTGAATTCTGCTGAAATTGTTCCTTGAGAAAGGCGAAATCGAAAACCTTGCTCGTGAATTCAACGTAAAGGGGCGTCGAATCCACTCCTTCGACTGTGAGAGGCCGCCCCGACACCCAATATCTGCCTTTGTTTTCCATATCGAAATCGACGCTGAGATCCTCGCAGAGTTGGTAGCTCTCCAATATGCGGGACAGCTGATTGGCTTTCCTTAGGATTTCTTCTCGCATGGGAACTGTCATGTAAATAGATAACGTGTTTTAGAAAAATTCCAACATTAATATGATTTTCCAGCAAATCTTTTGTTACCGTGATTCAGAAAATTAAATAAATGTAATTAAATGTATATTATATAGGAAAAATCGAGGAAAAACAGCTGCTTCCTTTTTCCAAACATTTATATATTTATAAAGATATATAAAAAAAAATTTTTAATTTTTTTTCATAAATAAGACTTTTTACTGACATTTTAACTTTAGGGAACATTAGTAGTTATTCTGTTTGATAAAAGTATCGTTATACAGCAATATTGTGACTTGTTCGTTAAGTGCGCCCAAATTCCGGTACAGAGCAACTGGAAACGTATTTGCTTTATTTGTTAAAAATCTCAACATGTATTGCAGCTTTCTCGTAAAAAATATATTTCTGTTGAAACTGCTTTCAATAGCCAAAATTTCAGCAATAAATAAAAATAATTCTTAAGTGTAAGGAATGATTGATATATATGTTTCTTCAAAAATGAAATTAAAAGTGCAACATAGCGTAAGAAATCCCTCTTGTAACTTGATATTTAATTTGAAATCACCTATCGACTTCATTCAAATCGAAACTAAAATGATTCACGTGCAACGGATTTGTGACGGATCTATACGTGGATCCACTAATCCCTTATTATATCTTTAAGGTAAATATTTATTTCAACCAACCTTCATCGAGTAAGGGAACGTGATTTATGTAAATGAGGTATCTATATATATAAAGGAGAAAAGCGACTCACTCACTGACTGACTGACTGACTGACTGACTGACTGACTGACTGACTGACTAATCACGAAATCTCTGGAACTATTCAACCTACATACTTGAAATTTGGTAGACATGTTCCTTTCATAGAGTAGACATCAGCTAAGAAAGGATTTTCCGAAATTCGAAACGCAAGGGGGGTTACGGGGGGGTTAAGGGCTTTAATATTAATTGTTTCCATGTTTAAACTACTTGATGTACAATCTTGAAATTGGGTAAGCGGATTCCTTTCAGAGAGTAGAGATCCGCTACAAAATGAGTTTGGTGAAAATCGACCCCCAAGTGGCGTTGCAGGGGCTTGGGGGGCGTTATAGATAATTATTTCCATTTTTAAACTATTTGACGCACTGTCTTTAAATTTGATATATAGATTCCTTTCGTAGAATAATGATCAGTTACAAAACGGGTTTTGTGAAAACAGACTTCTAAGTGGCGTTGCGGGGGATTAAGGGGCGTAAAAGATAAATATATCCGTTTTTAAACTACTTCACCTACCTGCTTGAAAATTGGTAGGTAAGTTTCTTTCCTGGAGTAAATATCCGCTACAAAATGGGTTTTGGGAAAATTGACCCCCAAGGGGAGTTGTGGGGGCGGGGGGTTTAAGAGGCGTTATAAATTCCTATTTTTAAGTTATTAGACGTACAGTCTTGATACTTAGTAAGCAGATTCCTCTCATAGGGTAGAGATACGCTAAAAATGAGTTTGCTGAAAATCGACCCCCAAGTGGCGTTGCAGGGGCTTAGGGGGCGTTATAGATAATTATTTCCATTTTTAAACTATTTGACGCACTGTCTTTAAATTTGATTTATAGATTCCTTTCGTAGAATAATGATCAAATACAAAACGGGTTTTGTGAAAACAGACTTCTAAGTGGCGTTGCGGGGGATTAAGGGGCGTAATAGATAAATATATCCGTTTTTAAACTACTTCACCTACCTGCTTGAAAATTGGTAGGTAAGTTTCTTTCCTGGAGTAAATATCCGCTACAAAATGGGTTTTGGGAAAATTGACCCCCAAGGGGTGTTGCGGGGGCGGGGGGTTTAAGGGGCGTTATAAATTCCTATTTTTAAGTTATAAGACGTACAATCTTGAAATTGGGTAAGCGGATTCCTTTCAGAGAGTAGAGATCCGCTTCAAAATGAGTTTGCTGAAAATCGACCCCCAAGTGGCGTTGCAGGTTCTTAGGGGGCGTTATAGATAATTATTTTCATTTTTAAACTATTTGACGCACTATCTTTAAATTTGATATATATAGATTCCTTTCGTAGAATAATGATCAGTTACAAAACGGGTTTTGTGAAAACAGACTTCTAAGTGGCGTTGCGGGGGATTAAGGGGCGTAATAGATAAATATATCCGTTTTTAAACTACTTCACCTACCTGCTTGAAAATTGGTAGGTAAGTTTCTTTCCTGGAGTAAATATCCGCTACAAAATGGGTTTTGGGAAAATTGACCCCAAGGGGTGTTGTGGGGGCGGGGGGTTTAAGGGGCGTTATAAATTCCTATTTTTAAGTTATTAGACGTACAGTCTTGATACTTAGTAAGCAGATTCCTCTCATAGGGTAGAGATACGCTAAAAATGGGTTTCGTGAAAATTGCCCCCAAGTGGCGTTGAGGGGACTTAAGAGGCGTTATAGATAATTATTTCCATCTTTAAACTATTAGACGCACAGTATTTATATTTGATAAAGAGATTTCTTTCATAGAGTAGAGATCAGCTATAAGAAAGTTTTGTGAAAACACACCTCTAAGTGGCGTTGCAGGGGAATAAGTGGCGTAAGAGATAAATATTTTTGTTTTTAAACTATTTGACCTACCTGCTTGAAAATTGGTAGGAATGTTTCTTTCATGGAGTAAATATCCGCTACAAAACGGGTTTGGAGAAAATTGACCCCCAAGGGGGTTTTGCGGGGGGTTAAGGGCAGATATAAATAATTATTTCGTTTTTTAAACTATTAGACTCACAGTCTTGAAATTTGGTTAGCAGATTCCTCTCATAGGATAGAAATACACTGCAAAATGTGTTTTGTGAAAATCGACCCCTAGGTGGTGTTGCGGGGGTTTAAGGGGCGTTATTGATAATTTTTTTGCATTTTTAATTAATTGGACGCACAGTCTTCAAATTTTGCTAAGCAGATTCCTTTCATAGAGTACAATTCCCCTACAAAATGGGTTTTGTGAAAACAGACCCAGAAGTGGCGTTGCGGGGGCTCAAGTGGCGTTATAGACAATTACCCCCATTTTTAAACTGTTAGACGTACAGTCTTGAAATTTGATAAGCAGATTACTTTCGTAAAGTAGAGAACCGCTACAAAATGGGTTTCGCGAATATCAACTACTAAGTTTAATTTCGGGAGATTAAGAGGCGTAATCGATAAATATTTCCATTTTTAAACTACTTGATCATCCTGCTTGAAAATTGGTAGGCATGTTCTTTTCATGAAATAGAGTTCCTCTAACAAAGAGTAAAATGAAAAGTGACCCTAAAGATGTTTGCGAGGGGTCAAGAGGAGTCACAGAAAAAAATTCCTGTTTTTAATTGTTAGACCCATATACTTTAAATTTGTTAAGCATGTTTCTTTTGTTGAATAGGGATCCACTAAGAATAAATTTTAAGCAAATCAAGTTCTGGTAGGTTGCAGGGGGTTACTGGGACGTATTGACAAAAAAAATTACTTTTTTCGAGCTACAAGGACTATAATAATGAGATTTGGTGTGTATTTTTCTTTTGTTGAATTGAAATCCGCTAAGAGCGGTTATTTTGGAAAACGGCTCTCAACGGGATTACGGGGATATTTATAGTAAAACTTTTGCTTTTTTCTGTTAGATTTAGACTTGAAATTTGGCTTGCATGTTCAATTTACGGAGTAGAGATCCACCGAAAATTGGTTTTGCGGGAATCCACTTGGTTTTTGAGTTACGAAAGAGCAAACATCATTCTATGCTTCAATTTTAGAGATTTTTAGAAAATACAAATTAGATGAGTTTTGCCCTTTTTTTTTTATCAACAGGTGACAGTTACAGGTATAAGTATATTTTTCAATTCAATCGAATTCTTAATGCTAGGACTTAGATATCAATAATTTATACATATGTATAAGCAGTAAAAATTTATAAAACATCATGAAATACCCAGCGAAGCGGGCGGGTAACAGCTAGTATTATATAAATTCGGTTTTCGCGAGTTGGCAGTAAGTGAGTGGTTGACACGTTGTTGTTGATACGCTGAAGTTGATACGTTGGATGTATGCAAGTAGGAGTTAACATGAAGTATGAGAATTAGTTTTTAGTTGAAGATTGAAAAGGAGTGGAATTAGTTTAAGATTACAGAGCGTGGAGCCTACGACATTTGATCAAGCCGAAGACAGCGCCTTCAAGTTTCCAGTGTAGGATCCGATGCATAAAAAGTTCAGGTGCTGTGCGTTTGATTAAGTATAAGCTAGTTTATTGGTGTGTGTGACGTAGTTATATTTGAGCGTATTTAAGCTGTCTTAGATTCAGTTGAGGGTCTGTAGTAGTGTCCCCATGTTATAGAATCTCACCTCCACACTCTACTATATTTCATATACCTTAATGAGAGAATTGTATTGTGTCTGATCTATGATAAGAACTAATAAATAAGTTCGATTGAAAATATGTCTGTTCATTCTTCTATTTCTCCCACACATCTAGCCTGGTAGACAAGAGGGTTCGGATAGAAGAGGGAACCAACCGTTATTACAGAGTTTCTATGCTAAAATATATATATTATGGTAAAGACGATAGAGAGCACTTACTTCCTGGAGGGCTGATTGGCTTGAGCCCGAGGAAGCTTTTCGGACCGTGATGACCCCCGGTGAAGAATAAGGCGAAATGACAGTGCCTCTCCCTCAGCAAACAGGCAGTGGCGGTCACAGTAGATCGATTCTCCACAAGGATACGTCGCACCTACTTATTGAAGGCCCGTTTCAGTCAGGAATTCCATGAAGAAAAAAATAAATCTTCAGTTTAGATTAAATAATGATTTTTTTTTAAAAAAATTAAGGATGGTGATAATATGCGATACTTTTTCTTACTGAGCTACATGTTTTTTATTCAAATTCCAGACAGCAATTCTGCTATCCAGGAGCAGATAACTGTTAGGTTTACTTTTAACATTAAAAAGTACTAATAAGGATTAAGGATACAAAGCATTTTGTAATTTATTTTAAGATAAATAACAGAGAATATTTTCTAAATGACAATTTTATGAAGTTTTGACGAAACACGTCACGAAATCAGGTTAAATTTTTCAATCTGTGAATTTTTCCACGGCTGTTATTATTTTCAGGTAAAATAATCATATAGACCAGCGATACTCAACCTGTGGCCCGGCGAGCTTTTCTGAGTGCCTCAGTCAGGCTAGATTGTTCTAAAAAAATTCAATTAAGAACAATGTATTAAAAATTTAGCGGGAAATCCTAACAATCAATCAAGGAAATCTATCAATTTTCCAATACGATCTGCAAGATAATTTTTTTCTGTTTGTAACTGTAACAATTAATAATAGCAATTAAAAGTGAAATAGCGACAGACACTGTACTGAACTAAGCTGGAGTAACAACTATTTTCTGGTTGAAACTGATTGTTTTATACTTGTTTCAAGATAATTGGGATGTTTCCTATTTTGTAGTGAAGTACAAAATCAAATAATGCACAATATTCAAACCATGGCAAAAGTTAAACAGTACAGTATGGTTTTTGCAGGAAATTATATAACAGCATTATCCGATGAATTTAAAAGTAGATTTCAGAATTTAAGGAAAATGAAGAATATGCTTTTACTCGTAGAAAATCTCCTGGCACTTAAAACTAGCAATAATATAGACACTTAATGGTATATTGGCATGCAATTACGCAGAGCTAATTAATCAATTTATTGATATGAAAAACAATACTTCACTGGAAGTTATTTTTAAAGAAAGGAGAAGTGAACAAAATCTATGGAGAAATGTCTTCTTTCAAGCAATCATTTTTACTGCAATATATTCAAGAAATTATAATTCCTTATTAGAATGAGTGAGTGAGAGTGAGAGAATATTAACGTCCCACTGTTCAGCTAAACGTGGGCTTTTCGGGACGGTCCGCGTAATTTTGAACCATGGTAAAGTGACGCGGACGACACATAAGCTGGCACCCCCTCTTCTAACTACCACACCACACCAACAGGAGGATTCCTTATTAGAGAAATACTTTTAGAAAGTTTTGTAATAATAGGATAAAAATTTTGAAGCATTTTTAATTTTGATGTAGTTTTAGTTTAGGGAAGTTATTTTTTATTTTTAAGCGTAATTTAGGTTCTGTATTTTTTAATTGCTAATGAGCAATTTTGGCTAACAAACAATTCATTAGGATAACTCATGTCCATAAATTAAGGTTAATAAAGTTCAGGCAAAGAAAGAGACAGAAGCAAAACAAATTTGACTTATTTAGAAAGTCTATTTATTAAACAAAAGGCAAAGAGCAAAAAAGATGCTATATGTTTGACATAATTAATATAAATTGCGATTTCACGCCCTGGAGCAAATTTCAAAAAAGAACCTATTTACAAAAAGCAGTATAACATGGTTAGTATGATGGTTAATACGCAGTATGTCTCTCGGACGATGCAATACAGGCCTTACAACGCCTACGCATGCTTATCAAATTATCAATCTGATCTTGGGGAATATTACACCACTCATCAAGCAATGCCCTCTAAAGTTCCGGTATACAGGTAGGAGGGGGTTGACGGGCTGCTATTCCTCGGCCAAGCATATCCCACACATGCTCTATTGGATTCAAGTCCGGTGAGTGTGCTGGCTAATCCATACGGGTGATATCCTCCGATTTAAGGCATTCGTCTACAATGTTTGCACGGTGAGGAAGGGCGTTGTCATCCATAAACAGAAATTCAGCCCCCATGGCGTCCCAAAACCAATGTACATATTGTTCCAGAATGACATCCCGATAGATGTGGCCTGTCATCGTTGCACTCTGAACATGCTGGTCAGTTCTGGAACCAAGAATAATTCCTCCCCAAACGAGCCATCCTGCACCACCGTAATGGTGTCGTTCAATGGTGTTCTCTTGGTTCTAACGGGTACCTGGCGCTCTCCATATGAAAGTCCGGCGAGAATCAGACTGAAAACTAAACCTGGACTCGTCGGAAAACATCACACAAGACCACTGTTGCGGTGTCCACAATGCATGCTCTCTACTCCAGGTTAATCGCAGGCGAAAGTGAGTTGCGGTAAGGGGAACACATGTGACAGGTCTACGAGCATACAGACCAATGTGCCCTAAGCGTCTGTACGCGGTCTGCCTTGAAACTGTCGTATCAGTAGCGGAAGAGAGCTGACGAGATAGGTCTGATGCCGTGCTCCGTCTGTTTCTTTTGGCAGTAACTGCCAAATACCGGTCCTCCTTCGGCGTTGTAACTCGGGGATTACCTGTGCTGTAACATCTACTCACATTACCATCATCTTGGAATCGTTGCGAAAGCCTGGAGATGACACTCTGGGCGATCCCAAGTTCCTCGGATACTTCCAGCTGGGTACGTCCACATTCCAGTCGTCCGATAATTCTACCATGTAAAAAATCATCCAAATGCTTCCTTTGTGCCATAACTATGCGGTTATTGCACTGAAAGGCTTTTAAAGCGCTTGTGAACAATTTTACTTTTTTGCCACCATTCCTCATATACCCCTCTCTTACACTCTCGTCATTGTGACGTACTATCCGCGCCATCTGGTGGTTTCCTGTAATTTGCATATTCTTCTTCAAGATGTGTGTGATAATTTTACAGGTGAAATTTTTTTTTTAGAGTTCAATTTCTGTGTGATTCTGAATTATCCGTAATTTATGGACATGAATGTATTTTATGGCATTTGTGCAAAAGTTTTGTAGTTTCGTGCTATTTCAGTCAATCAAGTTTCCTTGCTTGCGTTTACCAAAGCTTGAGTTACTTGCGTTTTTTTTGTTTACTCAATAACTCTTCTGTGTCAATTTTGACATCAGATTCCTGTTATTTTCTGCTAAATATTGAAAGGATTTCAGTAAGGAAATAAATGACATTTGGCATTCACTAATTGATCGTGCCCACATCATTAAGGGCAATCAATAAATTATGCATGCATTGGTCAAATATTTTTTTCCTCCGTTATTGGCATGTTTAGAAAAAAATAAAAATGTTTGCAAAGAACGAGAGCCTTTTTAGATAAGAAGACTCTAACCAACTTCCTATTTATATCATGTGCGAATGTTTTTTACATCTACTTGAAAACTTGCGAGTTATTGAGTGAATAATTTTGGGGTTTATTGGCGCAAGAGCCGATTTCGGCTATACTGCGCCAAACATTTGTTTTAAATAACGTCAATGTTTAGAAACACAGTTAAAATTTTAAAATACAGTAAAATAATGACATGCATAAGCCCAAATTCATTAAAATTGTTATAAAAGTTCATTTAAAATTCTTACACTCTAAAAGAGCGAAGAAGTAAAATTAAAAAAAAAAACTCCCAAGATAATTTAAAACTTTAAATTTTTGTTCACGATATATACAGAGCACAAATTTAAAAGATTTAGTTAAAATATTTCTTCCTATTCCTTGTCGGCGTCATGTATATTGCTTGAATCCAGACTAGATACTCCAGTCCATCAGAGATTCATCATACACATTATAAAGAATCATTTCCTCATCTTCCTAGGTGTAATGAATGTTACTTTTTTTTGGCTTATGTGGTGTCGTGGTAATTTCAATGTCGGGCTTTGGTTCTGTTGTGAGCTTCCTCCTGTTTTTCCTACTTTGTTTTAAATTACTTGCTGCTTTAGTTACAGCAGAAGTTCGGCTATTGGTTGTGGTAGTGTTAAGTAATGGGACAGTTGGCTTAATTTCAGATGTTAATGATGAAACAGAGGTATTTAGACTATTGCCAGGGGTAGTAGTAGAAACGGATATAGGTAACTAAGATTTACTTGTTTTGTCTAGTATTACTGAAGATGTAGAAGGAAGTAGATTAGCTTGAGTTGATGAGGATGATGTGAAGATTACAGAAATTGTGGACGTGCTTGGAATGTGATTGGCAGAAGAAATTGGTTGTTGACACTGCAAAGGTGGATAAAAGATATTTGTGATGCTTGGATCTGTTTGGGTGGTTGTAGATATAGATGAAGGTTTAGCAGCCTGAGCATGTGTTTGGGTTAATGGAGGAACTAGTAATTTACGCGCTTCTATATAGGATATGTTTCTGTAGGTTTTAATTTCTAGGATCTGTTTTTCTAATTTCCATATTGGGCATGATTTAGATTCAGATGAATGGGGCTGAGAACAGTTTATACTTTTTGGCTCTAGATTGCAATCTGTGGAAGAATGCCCAACAGATTCACATCTAGAACAAGTCAGTTGACCGCGGCAGGAAGTTTGAGAATTGTCCGAACCTCTGACACTTAAAGCAGCGCAGAGGATTCGGAACATATGGCCGTATTTTTCAGTTTAAATATTCGGCTTTAATAGTAGTGGGTAGTTTCGGACTATTGAAGGTCAAGTGAGTGAGTGAATATTAACGGTGCACTGATTAGCAACACGAGGGCTTTTGGTGACGGTCCGCGTAATTTTGAACCATGTTCAAGTGACGCGGACGACACCTGAGCTGGCACCTCCGTCTCCTAACTACCACACCAACGGGAGGACGTTTGAGCTCTCTACAGATTTTACGTGCATCGCTCCCCTACACGGTGGATCTTTAGTGGTACTGGGATCGAACTCATGACACGCTAGCCATGATCCGATGCCTAGACCACTTGGCCACCGCGGCTTCTATTGAAGGTCAAATTTATATGCTTAGTAGGTAAATATGTCGAGTCTTTTTTTTTTAATTGTAATTCTTCTAACTTGGGCAACACCCTGGTCAGCAAGTCCCTCGAGAATTTCTGCTTCTGAAGCGCACAAATAGTCTGGCTCAAATATAACACGTCGACAAGAGTTCAATGATTTGTGGGGAGTAACAGTTAAAGTGGAGTCTATAAATGTTTTAGCCAACAAGAAAGATTTTGATTGTGTACAGCAGATACAGTTTCTATCAATAAGTCGCCCCCATACCGTAATTTCTTGACAGATTTCGGGTCTCCACCTATTCCTTTAAGAGCTTTTTGTATTGCAAAGGGAGACTTCCGCGTCATTTCGTTATTGGGTAATGATAAAATTAAAAACAGAGAATGTGAAGCAATATTGTCAACGTTGATATTGCGTAATACAAGGCCTTTACCCGGGCACAGCATATTTGAATTCATAAATGCGAAACAAACTTCATTCTGGTGTGCCTCCACCTACCACGGAGTCCAACAAGGGAGGTAGTGTGCCGGTCATCTGGCAAAACCAGGCATGGCGCTTACCTGAGTACACCCAGAATATAGTACTACAGCCTCAGGGCGAGGATCCAACGGGTAAACCCGCCACCCCTTATCTGCAGCACTAACCCTACAGCAATGTCTCCAAAGAGACTTATCACCAGCCGATTGACAGGAGCGGGCTCACTCCTGACACCCGTTTATAGTGAAGCGTGGGCCAAAGGGAACGCAAAGGTATCCCCTGGACACCATTTTCCTCCTTACGGGACGCCGCACACGGCAAACATGCGGGTTGGCAAACCAACAGTGTTAGTCGAAAACGAATAAATTAACATAAGAAAATATTTAAAGACACTAAATTAATACAATACAAATTGTAAACAAAAATATGTTATTAATAATGGATAAGTAATCAAATTAAATAAATATATAACACAAGTACATTTACAAACAATTACATTTAATATCTTTTAAGCTGCGATCTAGACATGAAAAGAAGAGAAGGAAAAATTGAATTAAAAGAAAGAGGGTTGTGTGAGAGAGAAAATAGAAAAAGATCACTAGGGTACCCCGGGTTCGTGACACCTGTGTTTACTAAAGACAGTAAACCCCTTGGAAAAAGATCACTAGGGTGAAAATTTGTGAAAACAGTTTCATATCTTTCTTTGCAAGAATGCATAAAAGTTCAATTTTTACAGAATACCTTATAGAATGTTGGTGTTTGATAACAACAGAGAATGAATAGCTTTTACTATGAGCCTTCTGTAATAATTTAGGAAACACAACTTGTGTGTTAAATTGCAACTTGCTTCGGGTTGGAAAATGCCATACTAATGTCAGAATGTTAATCTTGCAGTTGGATCTCAGAATTGCAGTTCTTTCCACAAAAGTCGGTGTTTCAGGTGAATTCTGACATCGTTTCGTATTATTTTCGGATAGCATCTTTTTCTTTTAAATACGTTTATTTTTCTGGTTTTCTATATTTGGCTGTTATAAGATCCATACTTATTAATTTTATTAACAAAAAAGTTTTGATTGATCTTTAATTTTGAAAATAACTATTTGCTTTAGTAAAATATAAAACAACGAAGTTTAAATATATTTGGAAAAAAATCCACAGGCAAGTTTGAATAAATTATAAACAACCGATACTGATTTCTCTGTCTGAAATTCAGTTAAAACACTTTGTTATACCATTCGGCTCTTGATAAGTTAATATTTGAAAAAAATAATAAGTGAGGCTTTTTGTCTAAAGAAAAAGATCAGATTATAAAATTGCATGGCTGCTTTGTTTGTAAGACAGAATACAAACAAGAGACGTGGCCATGAATGAAAGGAAATCGAAAGAGTATCACATAACTTAGGGGAAAATATTTAAAACTAAATTTTTTGTGTGTGCATTTGATAGAGAGATTTAAAATATAAAAGCCATCAAAATGAGTCTGAATATTCTGATTAATTTGTCCACATTTTAAATCTTCAATGTTGTCTTGGTTTTTTAATGTTCCCCCCTCACCCATTAACTCTCGTGAAGCGGCCCTCGAGAAATAATTGCCATATGTGCAGAGGCGGATTAAGGTAGTTGGAGGCTCCTGGTGGTAAAAGGTTTGAGGCCCATGGGTTCCAGAGTCGAAAAGCTAAAATAATGAAAAGAGTCATTTGTACTTTAAATTCTCAAAAATAAATGTATTGCTAATAAAAAACAACGGCTAAGGAAAAATCTTAACTGTATCTAAAAGAATTAAAAACCTTACAAAAGAACTTAAAATATTTTCCTATACAACTTTACTTTTTGATTTCTCTCTGGAAAATTCATCAATTATATTTACCGCATCTAATTTGTCCAAAACATCTTCTGTTCTATATATTATATGGTCATATTGTTCAATTTGTCTTCTTTCCCATAGTACTTCTTAAACAATTTAAAGTTGCTTTTTTTAAACTTATAAAGATCTCTCACCTGATGCATTCGATATCGTATTGTTAAAAATATTTTTAAAAGTATTTCAACATTAGGATTTTCCTTCCAACTCCATACATTTCTAGTGGGGTTTTTCATTGTATCTTTGTTTTCTTTTCATTTCTGGTTTCAATTTATATCGTCAAAATTATAAGATTCAATATCGTCTTTGTAAGTTTCCTTTAATTTTTATGTAGCTTTCTAATTTCATCTAATTATCACTCGTCAAAAAATACAGTAGTGTTCTATAACATTTTCAAACGTATAAGCTCTTCGGAATAGTTCTGGTCTTGCCGTATCACATATGATATAAAATGAATTCACTATGGAATTTTCCCTTGTTTCAAAATATCATAACCGACTTCTTTACTTTTCACACAAAATAATTTTTTTCATTTACTGCCTGCAAGCTCTTATTTAGCTTCCTCTTCAAACAAAAGCCCTGATAAATCATTTGATCCTTCTTCTATTTTTTCAAATTCATTTCAGAAATTTTGAATTAAATTTTCTGGAGATGTAGTAAGCTAGATAATTTTAACTATTCACACTCAACTTATTGTAATGATTTGCTAGTAGCATTTATTCTCTGGAGTATGGTTTTCCCAATCATGGTCTTCTGGGAAGTTTCATATTTTTCCATCTGTTTCAAAAGAGAAGCAGCCACCTGTATTGTGAGGTTTTTTTCCTCATTCGTGTCAATGATTTCAGCCAAGACCCCTTTATTTATCAACATCTTGCTATTAAGGCCTAAATTGAACTTACTTGAAATAGTTTGCTTTTTAAACTAGAAATATCTTTTATCGTAACTTTATTTTATTTCATTTAATTCCATTAGTAAAATACACTGAAGGAAATAAAAATCCCATCATAAAGAAGGATTTGCGCTATATCGATTAAATTTGGTATACGTGTTTATACATCTGAAAGATAACTCAAGGCGTACAGCCGTATCAATGATACAGGGCCCCACAACATATGTAACCACAGTCCTAATAACAGGGATCTTCTATCTAAAACAGGGGCCCAAAATAATTTTTATACATGGACCACTCAGAACCAGCTATGCCAGTGTTCAAATTTCTCGTTAGGCGCATAAGTCTGGCCCTAGTTGTGCCACGTGGAGGATGTGAATCACAAGTGTACTTTGAATGCGTACTATAAAGCTCGTGAGTATTATTTATCTTTGATATTTGACATGGTGCGTTGATGCTAGTCCAAAATGACTTTAAGACGACAAAGAAACTATTACCAACAGCTCTCTGAGGTAGAATAATAGAGCTAAAAAAGGTGGATTTTCTTTCCCCGGTATTACAGAAAGACTTGGAAGAAATGTATCCATTGTTCCTGATTTTTGATCGAGAAGGCACTACCTCAAGAAAACTGTAGTTCAATAACGTATGGGTCACCACTGATAGAGGGTATCGTAGTATTCACCGCATGGTTGGGGAACGTAGTGCAGAAATTACTTTTTTTCTGGCACCAGAATGATACAGTAACAAATTAATCGCTTGAGAAATAACTCCTAGCCTGACGCCTTGTAGCGTTCAGACTATTAGCTCTAAATCATTGACATCGGTGATTTTAGTGATGTCACTCTAGAGATTATTGGAGAGTGGAGTGGCAATGTGTCGTGTTATCCGATCAAAGCTGTTTCTGTTCACGTTTGGGGACCCAAGCTTTAGTGGATGTCAGTCAGGATTTGGGGCCCTAGAATCCTGTCCCTTGCGACGCGGGGGTAGGGAGATGTACGTTAAGCCACTGCAGTAACGGGTGTATATTGATTAGAAAAAGGCCAGCTCAACGCCTGCAAATAATCTTTCTGCCAACTAGATACACTGGGCCAGCACAACTACAGTTATAGTCTGGCGCTAGCAGTTTTCCTTAATTGTAGGAGCACCTCGAAGTTAATTCGCACATCTTGACAGCAAACTTGTACATCCGTCTGACGATTCAAACTGTTGCACTGCGATTTATAAACATATTTCAAGGGCTGTTTTCCAATAGGATACCGTGCTTCCTCATACCGTGTTGTAACCCAACATGCTTTATAAGGTGTCAATGTGTTACGTTGGCCTCCTAGGTTACCAGATTTTTCTCCAATCGGGTACTAATGGGACATCATTGGATGACAATGACAGCTTCATTCACAACCAGAATTCAACAACCTTATATTGACCGACCAAGAAAAACAGGCATACAATTCTATCCCACAAACTGATCTCCGGTACCTGTACGACACATGACATGCACGTCTGCATGCTTGTATTTAAAATTGTGGTGGTTTCACCGGTTTTTAATGTATCATCATTTCACATTTGAAATGGCTGTACTCGCGTTTACATTAATCTGTGATCGTGAAACTTCAATGAATTAAATGTTTCCTATGCAAATGTATTACCGAAGTTTCATTAGTCGACAATACTTTTTTTTTTTGGTGTTGGGATTTTTTCCCCATCACCGTTAAATGTACCTGAGAGTATTTAAGCCCAGCTGGGGACAAAAAAGGAACTTGTAACTTGAATAGAATTCATTTGTTCGAAATAAAATTTGGGCAAAAAGAAAAACGCATGCGAAAAATTTGTAGAGATGCACGGAAAAATGATGGCTAGGGCTGCTACATGACTCAAATACGGGTTGCAATATCGGTTCAAGATCTTTTTGTAGCACGTTGAATTTATAAATGGAATCCATCAAGCTGGCGGTGGGTGACACCTGCTTAATCTGCATCTGCATATGTATGTGGCTCGGCGGAAAAAAAGGTTGAGTCTCCTTGATATAGACTCTGGCATATGTACAGGAACAAATAATGTACAATAATCTGTTGGTTTCGCGACACAAGAGGACACAAAACACTCATTTCAGCAGAATGCATTAAACCAGTGATCTTCTAACTGTGTTCCACGGAACCCTGGGTTCCACGAGACATACTCAGGGGTTGCGCAAATCGGAATAAAAAATCGAAAAGAAAAATTATGAATGTGTATGCAAAATAATGGATTTACGTTCTCTTATAAGTGTGTTGAATCCTAAGTATCTAAAGCTCATCCTCTTCATTAAAACTGGAAATTTTTTATTCCTACATAATAACTTTACTTTATAATACTTTAAATTTTTATTATAATATAATAAAAGAATATTAAAACGTCTTATCTATATGTACTATCTACTAAATTGTGAATATTCCATTGTTTATTATTCCGGGTTTTCTAAAATAATTTTAAAGTCGTTAGTACAATGTCTTGCAAAACTAAAGAGTTTTCTAATGGAAAATACACCAGGAAAAAATATACATATAATAATGTGGAGGGATCAACTTATTGACGTATCAACAGATTTAACGTTAAAATCATAATTTAAGCAAGAACACATCAAAAATTTTAAATTGCTAATTCATGCTAAATACATATTATTTCTTACACATAAACCTTTTTAATATCATTTAGAGCAATGTATTTAAGTGAGAAATATTTCTCGAATGGCTACAAAAACAAATTAAAGGCAGAATATATAATGCGATTGCAGATAATATAAACAGTTTGTGTGAAAAAAATGCAAACGCATCTCAGTAACTAAATGTAATGTACCCCCCGAGTAGGTGACTCTCTTGAGTCCTAAATTAATATTATTAATGAGTAAATTAGATTTTAAAACCTTTTAATAATAAAAAATACAATACTTTTTTAATTGCCTTTATATAAAGTACCTATAACACACACATGTTGATCTACTAAAAATATTATTTTAAGATATATTTCACTTAGTGCATGTGGAATGAGGTTCCACGGTTCCGTGAGCTGAAACAGTTTGAAACCATTTTATAAAGGAGAATGGTAATTCTTCTATCGCGGGCATCTTACTGGAACCCTTACTTGGCAAGAAAGGGGGATTTCCCTCCCATAGAACTAGTAATGCCATCTAGCTGCCGTTTTATATTGAAAGAAAGATAATATCCCTAACAAATTTTATGTTCTATCTTTTATTTTTAAAATGACCAATGCCTACTTTAAATACATTTCTCTAGTTTCAAACAAAATAATCTATTGAAATTTCAGCAGATTGCAAATCATGCGCGATAACACAAGTACTTTTAAAACAAAACATATCCCCCCTCCAATGAATTCAATGATTTAGTCGGAAATTCATGCCCCTGCTTGTTGTGGTTATTTTTAAGAGACTGTAATATTTCTGTATATGTGTGTGAGTGGATCATCAAATGAAAACATAAATAACCTAAGCCGAAGAGTTACTTCTTCAATATATTATACTAGCTGATATACCCGTTCTTCGCATGGGTGAATTGAAAAATTAAACAATACAGACTGTAGAATAAAGAAGTTTTTAATGAGTGAATTTTACGTGAATTGCAAATGTAACAAAAAAAGCTTTTTGAATATCTTAGCTGAACAAAAAAAACATATTTGTTAAATTTTAAGTCTGTAGATATAATAGCTGATAAAAAGAATTTTTTTTTATTTATAACACCCCGTAACTCTCTTGTGGGTCGATTTTTGAAAACACCTTCTTAAGCTGATCTCTATTCAGCAAAAGTAACACATTGTTACAAATTTCGAGTGTAAATAATTTATATCTGAATGTATATTACGTTAATATTACTTTCTGTTGTATTTATTTTATGTTAAAATAGTAATATTCGTAAACAACGCCGTTCCTTGCATTATAATGGTGATTCAATGGAAGCATAATGAAATGTTGGCGATACAGCCAAGTTGACAATATTCTTGGTTACCATGTTGGCAACTTGGCGAGGGATTGAACGGTGCAGAAGTTGATATGCTATAGCGCCACCTGGTGAGGAACTACAACAAAACGGATTGCAAAAAACCCTTTTCCAAAAAATAATACATACACAGTCAACTCTCGGCAATTCAAATCTTCGATAATACGAAACCTCTCGCTAATTCGAAGTATATGCTCAGTCCCTAGAAAAACTCTTGATATTTCGAACTAAAACAATACGTTTACACTGAATAATTCGAAGTAAAATCTGTGGTTGGTTTGACTACAACACTCGATCATTCGAAGCTATCTTTTATAATATACTCTCGACAATTCAAACACTCACTATTAGGGATTGCAATATCCGACCAAAAGTTCAATACCGGTATTCGGCATTTCTTAGATCTTAATACCGGGATCACGGTTTTAATACCGGTAGTAGAAGTTTAGGAAAAGAAGGAAAATACAAGTGTTTCTTAGTTTTATTTGCCAGTTTTATTAGAGAGTTTAAATATCACACAAAAATTAATTTGTCATTTTTAAATTATAACAATATATAAAGAAACCCAAGAAAGTAAAGGAACATCTTATTTATTTAAATCACACACAAAAAAGTATAAATATCACTATTCAGTCTGTGGTACTATTACAAATTTTTGAAATGCAATCTTAAAAAAACATAATGCATTAATTCTACTGTCATTAAGCCTCAAACGTAATTCAGTTCAAAAATTACCAGCTGTTGAAAAAGTTCTTTCGGCATCTACGCTAGTTGGTGGTACTATTAGCAATACGCGATAAAATTTTTCCAAGTATTTACCTCTAAATCTCTCATCTTCAAATAAACCGATTTATCGTCGGATGGTTTTAGATATAGCTGATTTTTGTGTTGTATTTTTGTTTGTTAAATTTTTTTTAGTTATCGATAATTCTAAATTCCTTTTCACAATCGACATTTGCGTCATAATCATCTTCGATAACTGTATCGAATTCTTCTAATTGTGGGTAAAAAATTTTAAGAAAACTTACTATAAACTTGATCACATTTGAATTGGTTAGTTTCTTTTTTTTCATTTTCATTTATGAAATCATGATGATAATGTAAATACAAGTATGATTTGCAAATACAATGTGAACAACAATATCCCCAATTTTAAAAAAAATAATGACATGTTGCGCATTTACTTCACAACCTTGTATTCACATATACGAATATCCGACTGCGCGTATCGCTCTGAGCTGTAATAGAAAAGTTATGGCCCACCTCCTTGGACAATTCGCATATTTTATCACTTCTCTTGATGCAACTCCATATTCACAGTCTAATTAATTTCGCCCGTTAAGGAGACATAAAAACAAAAACGTATACTATTTTCCTAGGTTGGCCATCTCTGAACATATAGTGGAAACAGTTTAAATAATTTCTTGTTAATACCGAAAAACCGGTATTTAAGCTTGTGAATACCAGTATTACAAAATTGTACAAATGACTCAAAATACTGGTTCTCGGTATCATGGTATTGCAATCTCTACTCACTATCATGTACAGTCCTGTAGCAAACAGGTTGGAGCTTACAAGTTTTGTGTTGTATTGTATTTGTAACGTAGCCCCTTTAATGACCAAATGTCTGCTACCCCTTCTTAGTGTTTTCCGGTTCATTAGGCGAAAATGCACTTTTATGGCTTTCCTTCAAGGGGACAATAGACCAACCCGCACCTTCTGTCAACCGTCCATACCTTTTGTTTAACACGTGGCCTTGCTACACATGAGTACAGAAAGAATGGTTTACTATTGTGAAGAAGAGATGGGTAGGATTGTGTATGAATGTATTTTTTTAATACACGAATTTTAACTTCTGCATAATATTTATATTGAATATGTACTTTTTAAAAGTAATTTATAATAATTTTATACGTAAGTACAATTATTGTTTTATAACATAGTTTCAAATTTAAATGCGTTAGAAAAAAATACTTTGTGTATTTTAGGAGTTTTTTCCTCTCTCTTGATAATTCTAAGTTTGCATTGGTTTCTCCAACATCGAATTATCGAGAGTTAACAGTATTTGCCAATTTTTATAGTGATCGGTTGATAATAAAATCATAAAAAAAAACGTGTATTGAAATAAGTTATAAATTTTTATTGTATTTATGGTTCACTGTTCTGACGATAATGGCTTACACATAAAAGATAGATATATGCTGTCGCGAGCAGTTTTGTATACGTGATTACACTGGTATCCAAAAGTTAAGCATAAATCGTAAAATGCGAAACACATGGAGTAAATATTCATAAAATTATTCCAAATTTCTTGCGGATATTAATTGGGTGAAGAAGAAACATTGGGTTTATGCAAAACCTTTCAGTCGACTACGTCCTGCGCGAAACACCGGCGCATGTCGGAACGCGGAAAAACTGATTCACGCAGCATAGGTAGTCCAGACAAGTTTCGTGCAACTGCTGTGCGAAAGAACGTTTTTAACCATCAAATAAGGTGAATGATGGCACAAAGACGCCAATTGGACATGTTTACGAAAGGAAGAATCGTTGGAATGCTGGAATCCTCACGATCACAAACCGAAGTGTCTCGAATTCTGAATGTGGACCAGCCTGTGATCTCAAGACTGTGGCAGAGGTTTCAAAGAACGGGAGATGTTACCCAACAAGCAGTATCAGGTCGACCAAGAGTCACAACCCCTCGCCAAGACCGATATTTGGTAATAAGTTCGCGACGTCAGAGAAGCAGTACTGCCAGAGCACTGGGTTCGGCTCTCACAGTCGCCACAAGAATACGAATTTCGAGACAAACTGTTTATAGGAGACTCAATCATACTGGCCTGTATGCCAGAAGACCAGCAGTTTGCATTCCCCTCACGTCTGCGAATAAACGCACTCATTTTAACTGGAGTTTGAAACATTAATATTGGAGTGTGGGCCAATGTGATGTTCAGTGACGAGTCCCGGTTTAGCCTGAGTAGTGATTCTCCGCGGGTAACGATATGGAGAGAACGTGGAACACGTTTTGAACCAAGAAACATAATGGAAAGACATAATTTTTCATCAAGGGGAGTAATGGTATGGGCAGGCATCATGATGGACGGCAGCACAGACCTCCATTTCTTTGACATGGGGTCTGTGACTGCTCAAAGATACAGAGACGAAGTTCTTGAGCCTTATGTTCGCGTGTTTCGAGGTGCTGTTGGTCCTGACTTCATATTCATGGATGATAATCCACCATGTCACCGAGTGGTGCTGATTGATGACTTCCTTGAAACGGAAAACATCCAGCATATGTCGCGGTCTGCGAACTCCTCTGATTTAAATGCTATCGAGCATGTATGGGATATGCTCGGTACACCAATTGCAGCCCTTTTGAACCCACTAAACTCCGTTACAGAACTAAAGAGAGCTCTCAAAGAAGCTTGGAACCGTTTGAGCCCACAACTCATTCATCATTTCATAGCAAGTATGGTAAACCACTGTGCAGCGTGCCTGGCTGTCAGAAGTGACCACACGCCTTATTAAACTTCAGAATCAGTATTTTATTTAATGTTTTCTTTCATTTTTTCTTTAAAGTGTGAATCCTTGCTATATTAATTTTTTTCAAACTGCTACCCTTTGGATAATAAAATTAATTATTATCATTCTTTCGATTTTCTTCCTTATTTTATAACCATTTTACACTCGCATATCACGTTTCCCGCCATTCTTATTTACAGTTCCTTCTTTATTCACATAATTATCAATTATGCTTAACTTTTGGACACCAGTGTACATACGTTTTACTATAACAGTTTTTACAGCGCCCGCCAGAATAGCTTGCTGATGGCAGAATTTTTAGCGCGTTTTTCACGTAGTGGAACAAAAGCGCTATTAGGACGCAAATTTTATCTTCGTCTTCGTTCCATATCTTGTCGTACCTTTTTCTCAGTCAATAAGCAACCAATTGACCTCGGGTTTTCGGCATTTGGTCGCATTTGTGCCCTAGATGGGCCGAATCATATTCAAATTTTCCCATAGTTTTCTCGAATTTTCCTACAAATTTTCCTGAATTTCGCTAGTTTTTGCTTTTTTATAGTGCTGATACAGATTAGTGTCATTATTTCTTTTCAGCTCAATAGTAGTACATCTAGAGGAGTGGTACAGTACTACTTCTTTAGTAAAATGTTCATTAGTTGCATTATTGTAAAATACAACATGTGAAAAACGCGCTAAAATTACTTGGCCATGCCACTGATTGATATCTTGTTTCCTACTTACTTGACATTTATCGTTATATTTCGGAAACTTCATACAATATCTTTATAAATTATAGCCTATGTATTATTCTGATGCATAAGCTATATTATTGTAAAGTTTCATAAAAATCCATTCAGTTGTTTTTGCGTGAAAGAGCAACAAACAGCCATACATCCAAACTTTCACGTTTATAATATTGCCGTTTAAAGAAGATGGGCTATCATTCACTGTAGGTCGGTTGTTAGAGCACTGGACTGAAGATCCGTAGATCGCTGATTCGAATCCGAGCCAGTGCGTTTTCATCCAAAGACTAGATTTTTAATTTTAAAGTGTTGTTTATTGTTTCTCTGGAATCTGGCTGCTTCTAGAACTTTCTTTAGTGTGTGTAAATTAGATGCATCGGGCGCCAGCGTGGAAGCGCGCATGCCCAGTTCTTTCTCGAATATTCTTCTAGCGTTATAAAAGCGGAATCCCTCTAGTTGAAGGGAATTCTCTCTGTTCTAATAATTACATCCTAAATCTAACCGTGTGGTTATTCCAATCTTCGTGACAATATTAGTAAGGATGCAAGACGTACGGAAGTGAAGCAGCAGTCATTGCCAAACATGTAAAATAAAGTAGAATCTATTAAGGAAAATAAATCAATGGCGTCTACAATAACACTGCAAGAAAATAATAAACAATATCAAACTTTGAGAGTATATCTTTTCTAGTCGTTACCCGGCCGCTTCGCAGGATGTTGTGGGAGTGTATACTGTTTATACATACTATATTATTATATTTAAATCCGTGTATTATAAGCCTTCAAGCATATTGAAAATAATTTTCTAACGATTTAAAAAGGTCAGTGTTTGAATTTCTAAAATTTAAACAGAACCATCTTTTACGCTTCCTCAATCGTCTCCTATAAAGTGAATTTTTTTCCAATATATTTTTAGAGGATCTCCAATTAACAAAATAAACATGTTTGCTAAATTTCAAGTCATACACTAACAAATCGAAAATGGAATTTTTTTTATCCAGATTCCCCGTAACCTTTTTGGCACTTAATTTCCGTAAGATCCGTTCTTAGCGAATTTCAATTCAACAAAAGAAATATGCATATCAAACTTCATTAATACAGGTGTTGTATTTCGAAAATAGGATTTTTTTAATCTACACGCCCTGGTAATTACCCGTAACACCCTTTTCGATTCAATTTCTACAAATCTGTTCTAAACAGATCTCTATTCAACAAAAGAAACATTCTTGCCAAGTTTTAAGCATGTCTGTCTAACATTACAAAAATTATTGTTTAAAATGTCATTTTTCTCTCCTTACTAAAAGTACAATTCGCAGACAAAAATAGTTCCAAGTTTTTTCAATTTTTTTTAAAACAAAAAATATTCATTTTTCGGGACGTTTTGTAAATTTTATAAAAAAAATAAATCGATTCCACTGCCCTTTTGTGGCTTAAACGCTCTGTATCTCTCTCTCTCTCTCTTTTTTTTACCATCGTGTTCAATAGAATTTACTTCCTGAGGTAGTGCGCGTTTGTACTCTTGGGCTGAGTAATTTAAAAAAGGGGTTCCCCAAACTTCCTTCACGATTTTTCGAAAATTACTCGAAATTAGACTTAAGAATTAATAGCTTCCTTCTTTGACTATTTCATCCGCGGAAAAATTGTACAAGTTCCTTTCATAACGGTGGATTAAAAATTTATGTATGTAT
The DNA here is from genome assembly GCA_019973975.1 of Trichonephila clavata. NCBI lineage: Eukaryota > Metazoa > Arthropoda > Arachnida > Araneae > Nephilidae > Trichonephila > Trichonephila clavata. The sequence continues at coordinate 148,692 of BMAO01001492.1, read as the reverse complement.
ATTTCGTCTAAAAATCTTTGTATGTGTATTTAAAAACTTCAATGTATCGTATCAAACTTTGGAGCCAATATGCAGAGATAAATGTTTAACGCCCTTTAAAAATTTTGATAGGTTCTTAAGTGTAGACAGCTTATTGGTAACTAAAAAAATATGCTTAAAAGAACGTATCTCATTCTAGTGAAGTTTCATGAATGTGTGATGGAGAAGGGCTTAGGGTGTTAAAATTTGGCTTGACTGAGCCAAAAAGTATTTAGAATACAGAAACTTATTCTTAAAAGAAAAATTAGAGCCACGAAAAAGATGAACAAGAAAATAAAAGCAGCAATGTTTAAAAAATTGCCAAAACATTAAAAATCAAAATTTCATGAAACTTTCAAAATGATAAATAATAAAATCCCAATGAGAGTTCGTCAAAAGATATTTAAAGCACATAGTATTGTATGTGATAGATATAAATAAGAAAATATTGGCGCCAAACAATATCTGCCCAATCAACAGGTGTGATAAAATTACATTATATTAAAATGTAAAAATTCTATAAATCACGATCAGTGTCAAAGCATACTTATTTTAAATAGAAGAATCGGAAACAACTTTTTTATTAAACATAGTGGCCACAAATGACTTGTAACCTACCACTTATTCTTATATTTATTCATCCTTAAAATTTCAATTAAAGAAAATATTCAGTCATATCTTAGAAAAAGTATTTGTCAAAGTAATCGACTCTATTATTTTAAGTTAAAATTGTTCTAATATTATGAAACTAATTGTTTTTGTTTTATGATGCCCTCAAGAAAAGCTGTTGATGGTTTAAAAGAGCGCATATTGTTTCTATGCGACAAAATAGAGTGAAAATATCTAAAATTTCAAAACAGAATATCAAACAAAAACTTAATAAGGACATATAAAGCATGTTTAACTAAAGGTAGTACACACACAAAAGCTTCCTCATTTAGGGAAAAAATGACAAAACTTGATGAGAGGAAATTGAAACGGATTGTGAATAAAAATAGCGTTTGCAGACCTTTAACAACTATACAAAGTACAAAGGAGTTCAATTTAAACTCGGAAACAAAGTTTTTTCCCCCAACAATAATACAAAGAGAAATTCAATTTCTTGCGCTTGAAAGTCGACGACGATATGAAAACCCTATCTGTCAACTTTAAATTGAAAATTTCATTTTGCCTGGGCTAAAGAATACAAAATCTGGGAAGTAGAAAATTAGTTTATTGGTCAATGAGAGCCGTTTTGCACTTTTTATAAATGATGGCGGCAGACAAAGAATTCGTCAGGAACAACACAGGAAACTCTTCTCTAGATTAAATACAACCATTCGTTCAGGCTGGAGGGGAAAGATTAAGGATCTGGAGAGCATTTGATTGGAATGAGATCTGTCCTTTGACCACTTTAAAGGATTGGAAATGAGTACTTATCTCATCTAGAAAATATTGTTAAACCATTAACAGAAGATTGACTTCTAGATGGTGAAAGAATATATCAGGATGACATTGCTACTCCCCATTGCACCCAAACTGTACAGAGGTTGTTTAACCATAACCATGATGTGTTTCATCATCTGAAATAGCCATCAAAAAGTCCAGATATTAGTGTAATCAAAAATATGTGGGATGAACTGGAAAAGCATTTAAAAGATTTGAATAGCCTTCCAACAAATTTTAAGGAACTTGAAATATTACTTCATAAAGCCTGGTCTGGAATCAATGTAGATATATATTAGAAGCTTATTACATCAGTACCACGGCGAGTTAAAGCTCTATACAAAGCAAAAAGCGAGGGCATCAAATATTAGAGGAGGTGACAAGTCATTTGGTCAGTATTTTTATTTAAATTTTGTTTTACTAGAATTCTATATCTAATCTAATCTTACGAGCCAGCAATGACATCGGTTCTTACATATTAGTACCACCGCAGCCAAATTGGCTCCGTGCGAATTGCGTGATTTCCCCCAAAAATTTTTATTGTCATTTTTTCATATAAAACAAGTTAGAAATTTTTGTTGTTTTGATATGAAGGTACGATTCGCGTAGCACCAATTTTACTGAGGTGACATTAATACGTAAGTACCTTAGCATCTTATCTATTTAGTCAACAAATGACACATTTACTAATGTACAACATAATTTCTATTTACTGATGCATGGCAGAGTACTAGCAGTTTGCCGATATTTTCAATATGCGCCAAATTAAGCAAAATAATTAAAATAATATTATTTAATCCCATTCACTTATGGCAGGTAATCTAAAATAAGCAGTATTTTTTGTTTGTTTTTAGAGCAAGAAATTAATTTGAAGCAAGAAATTATGCGTCATCAGCCATTTTTGAAATTTTATCGAAATCTAATTCAGACTATCACCACGTAAATCATTCAGCATTAAGAATCTGCTGTGGTTCGTTTCGCACATCGCCGTTGCAGAGTCTCTACGTTGCTTGCAACCAACTTCCTCTGGAACTACAACGAAAAGAGCTAGCTCTTGCTTGTTATTTTAAGATCGTGTGTGCCCATCCTCTGAAAAATGTGTACCAGCAAGAAGATGCTTTATGATACTCGGTCATCTAACAGCCGGCCTTTTATGGATAGGATGCAGAATCTGTTACCCGTGCTTAACCTACCTAAAGTGGACATCCAGCAAAAAAAACGTTTTGCAATTCCAACTGTGGAATACGCGACGTTTCCATTATATTAACCCTTTCGCTGCATTCAGTCAATCCGCCACAACACTAGTCACGGGTCCATTCGGATTCTTCTTACTCTCTTGGGGAAAAATGGGTCTTTAAAATTTAATCTACTGAAAGCTTTCCTTCGAAGAAGATGTGAGTATGTAAATTAAGACTTGTATGCAAAGATTAAATTTTCAAGTTAAAGAGAGAGAGAGAGGTTAGACTGCTAATGGCTAGCAGAGATTGATTAAACGTAAGGAAAGGCGTCGATACTTCGTAACTGATTATTGTAATGTTAAAGTTGACGATTTGTCAATTAAGAATCAAATTAGGCTAGGTCGCTAAGAATTAAAAGATATTGCCTATATATATATATATATATATATATATATATGTATATATAGATGTAAGTGATCTGATTTTGTAAAGTCTTCTCTTACCTCGTCTACCTCGCTATTGATTTCCATATTTGATGTTTAGGTGCATCTCTTAACTTTGATTAATAGAATTTACGTTGTTGTTCATAACTGAGAATAAACTGAAGTTATTTTTGAATAGAACTGATCTTCCCTCTCACACTAAGGGAGGAAATAGCTCATCCCTTACAGTTTTTCAACGCATCTTTGCTTACCATTGGACTCTGTATATTGATTATTCGCCCATCTACACAGATGGTTCAAAAAGAACGGATTACGTTGGGTGTTGAGTCGTAATTCAAGATAATATTTACGGTTATGGGCTTGATATTTCTTGCAGCATTTTCACTGCAGAAGCCATCGCCCTCTACAGCGCACTTCAATTAATTGACTCCAACAGGCCATGTAATACTGTGTCTTTGCTGACAGCATGAGTTTCATGGGAGCGCTCAGAACTACAACGATTGGTGTCATCCTGTGGAGTGTGATGCAATCGACATTACGAGTCGACTGTATGGCAGGAATTTTGACATAAAATCTTGCTGGATACCAAGTCACATGGGTAAGATAGGTAATGGACATTGCGATTTGGTCCACAACTGCACAATTGCCGTCAGCAGCTCCGCTTTCTGACATGAAACGCGCCATCCTGCATCATATTGATAGCGCCTGGCAAGAGTCATAAAAATTACAAATTAATAACAAGCTGCAATTTGTGAAATCTGTCACTGGAGCTTGGCCTGTAATGCCGATGCCAAACTGACTCGCCTTCGCATTGGTCATATTCGTCTTACACACTTCTTTAATTGGTGAGAATGCTCCTGAATATTCTTCATGCAAGCTCCTGTACTCTGTTTATCACATTTTAAAAGATAGTGTTTAATTTTTAATCATCATCGCACATTGGCATAGGAAAATCCCCATTCAAATTAATTTCATTCTTGCATTCAATTGGTATTTTACATCAATTATAATTTTTCATAGAATTTATTTAATACAATCTAATATTTTTATAAATGAACTAGCTTTTACCCGCGGCTTCGCTCGTGTTGATGTCTTTAAATAACTGTCAAAGTCGTAATCATTATCATTAGAAAGTAAATAATATAATATGGCAATTTTTTAACTCCCTTGACTAAAACCAATAAAATTTAAAAATTCTAAAATTGAGCTTAGTTTTATAAAACTGAAAACGTAATTTGTTATAATAATTAACGACAAATATTCAGTAAATTCAAATATTAATACTTTTAAAAATCGAAAGTATCTACGTTTAATATATAATTCCTCTTTAAAAGAACTCAAAACAGAATATTATTCTAAGACACGCTACTGTATACTATATTATATGTTCTTCCATCAGTTGCAAATATGTGAAGATTTGGGCATTGGACACACCAATCAGGCTACATATAGTTGGCCATGGGGAAAACATTGTTTTTCCAAATGCACCCCTGCTACCAGAAATGTTAGCTTTGTGAATAGCAACAGTAAAACTGGAAATTGAACTCGTTTGAATTGAAACGGTAGGTCAAATGGGAATACTTGGAATTCGAGGTATGATAACACTATCCCTTTTCATGACATATGTTCAAATATTGGCACCAAGTATATTCTGCATCAGTTTTGTGATCCAAAGCATCGTTCCTTTACACAGTGGAGGAGCATCGAGATTTTGCATAACTGGTACATTTAGTTTTAATTGAAGTTTATGTGAGGGTACACCCGAAAGTTCAAGTAAATGTAAGAACTCCGTGAGATATGAAGTATTGTGTTTTTTATCCATGATTGTACTCATTGATTGTATGGCTTCCTCCATAGTAGTATTTACACTCATGTCCATAAAATAAGGATAATTCAGAATCACACAGAAATTGAACTGTAAAATAAAAATTTCACCTGTAGAATTATCACACACATCTTGAAGAAGAATATGCAAATTACAAGAAACCACCAGATGGCGCGGATAGTAAGTCACAATGACGAGAATGTAAGAGAGGGGTATATAAGGAATGGTGGCAAAGAAGTAAAAATGTTCATAAGCGCTTTAAAAGCCTTTCAGTGCAGTAACCACATAGTTATGGCACAAAGGAAGCGTTTGGATGATATTTTACGTGGTATAATTATTGGACGACTGGAATGTGGAAGTACCAGCTGGAAGTATCCGAGGAACTTGGAATCGCCCAGAGTGTCATCTCCAGGCTTTGTCAACGATTTCAAGATGATGGTAATGTGAGTAGATGTTACAGCACAGGTAATCCCCGAAATACAACGCCGAAGGAGGACCGGTATTTGGCAGTTACTGCCAAAAGAAACAGACGGAGCACAGCATTAGACCTGTCTCGTCAGCTCTCTTCAGCTACCGGTACGACAGTTTCAAGGTAGACCGTGTACAGACGCTTAGGGCACATTGGTCTATATGCTCGTAGGCCTGTCAGATGTGTTCCCCTTACCGCAACTCACTGTCGACTGCGATTAACCTGGAGTAGAGAGCATACATTGTGGACATTGCAACAGTGGTCTTGTGTGATGTTTTCCGACGAGTCCAGGTTTAGTTTGCAGTCTGATTTTCGCCGGACTTTCATATGGAGACCACCAGGTACCCGTTACCACCAAGAGAACACCATTGAATGACACCGTTACGGTGGTGCAGGATGGCTCGTTTGGGAAGGAATTATTCTTGGTTCCAGAACTGACCTGCATGTTCAGAGTGTAACGGTGACAGGCCACATCTATCGGGATGTCATTTTGGAACAACATATACGTTTGTTTTGGGGCGCCATGGGGGGTGAATTTCTGTTTATGGATGACAACGCCCATCCTCACCGTGCAAACATTGTAGACGAATGTCTTCAATCGGAGGATATCACCCGTATGGTTTGGTCAGCATACTAACCACTCCAATAGAGCATGTGTGGGATATGCTTGGCCTACGAATTGCAGCCCGTCAAACCCCTACCACCTGTCTACCGGAACTTGGGAGGGCATTGCTTGATGAGTGGTGTAATATTCCCCAAGATCAGATTGATAATTTGATACTCAGCATACTTTGGCGTTGTAAGGCCTGTATTGCATCGTCCGGGAGACATACTCCGTATTAACCATCATACTAACGATGTTATGCTGTATTTTGCAAATAGGTTCTTTTTTAAAATTTGCTCCAGGGAGAAAAAATCGCAATTTTTATTAATTATGTCAAACATAAAGCATCTTTTTTGCTCTTTACCTTTTGCTTAAAAAATAGACTTTACAAATAAGTCAAATTTGTTTTGCTTCTGTCTCTTTCTTTGCCTAAACTTCATTATCCTTAATTTATGGACATGAGTGCTCGTGCCCCTGTCCTATCTTGGACTGGGTTCACATGGAACGGCGCGTCTCTTGGTGTGGAAGGGAACATATCATCACAAATGAAAGCCATAATTACAAATAATTATTAACAACACACAAATAAAAACTACAAGTAGAAACCCTGGAGTGATTATCTGATCCCTATATTAATCCTGATACCTAAATCTAACATTATACTCTAACCTTTAAATCTAATATTCCCTACTAAGTAATCTCAGCTCTCAGAATTGACAAAGAAGATGAACCCTTACTAACGTCAGGTCGGTACTAAATCTAATCTCTTTGATTCCTTCAATGATTAATAATATCATATACTATCCAATATGCGCTAAACTCGCTGAAGAGATCCGTAGTCGATACTTACATTTAATTTGGCAATTCCTTCTCCTTCCTCTTTCTTACTAAATCTAGACTTTATATAGTCGAATTCATTAGCATAACACTATCTCGTTTTTTTCCCGAGGAGGCTGTGAAATAGAATAATTGCTGGTCCCAAAGTAACCCAAGAGGATTAATGGAAGATTGACGCGGATAGACCTGTCACAGAGTGTAGTATATCTTCAAAGTAATACCTTCATGTAAAACATCTAGGTTCAGTGTAAGCGAAAATTTTGTGCAAAATATGAATATTTTATAATTAGGTTAAAAAAATTCAAAGTAATAAATATTAGATAAATCAAAATTTTTTATGAAATTGTGAATTAATATTACCATAGAATTTTCAATATAACGCGCGTGCAATTCGCTAAAACTTTATTTCAATTCCCGCTTTAAAAAGTGGGAGAAAATTTGCATCAAAATATCTGGGATTGTCGGAATAGAGAACTTCTTAACCAACTTCGTGATATTTCTCAATGTTTGAGTTTGACATTTAACCAACGTAACGTATTAAACGTTAGACGTTTAATAAAAAAACCATTTAAAAAATTGCTTTTTGTAAAGATGCTAAATTACACTATGTTTCAGTTATTTGTTACAAATGTGAGAAAATTTTTACTAAAATTTCTATTAATGACCACACAAATGCATAATTTTGCGCCAATTTGGCGGGGAGTAAGCAACGTCAACGTTTTATCCGCATAGTTCCCGTTCCCATAAGAATATGGAGATAAAATATACCTTGTGTTACTCGCTGATAATGTAGCTTTTCATTGGTGAAAGAATTTATAAAACCGGACAGCCGTTTCCGAGATTAGCCGGAACAAACAGACAGACCGACAGACAAAAATTTTAAAAAGTGAATACCTTTAAATGTGCATTTAGTAAAAAATTGCTAATTTTAAATTACAAAGAGACACTTTAATTTTATTTATTTGTATAGATTACTTTATTTGCATTGCGAGAATCAAACACTTTTACTTTATTTTACGCATGAACACTTTTACGTTGATTTTTTTTTTAAATGGAAACTTTATTGAAGCACTTTGAAAATAATATAACTATCATATTACCTTTGATTTAGAATCAAGCAAAACTAGTGAACGATAGTTCTATTATCCATACAACTCAACTGACAATATAATACCGGTAATTCATTTTACTTTTTGTAATAATGTTTATATGTGTGAGTAATAAAGGTTGATCAAACTGTGCATTAATTTGGGTATTTACGTATTATCGCAAGCTATTGGCGACGTTATACAAAACTAAGTTTTAAGTATTTAAATTACGTTTTAAATTAATCTTACGGCACCAAAAAACAAACTAAGCTGTCATTTATTCCAATAAAATTCTTTATTAATCGAACAGCAAAAATCAAAACATTATTGTTGAGTAGTACATGAATTACTTGGCCAAACGATTATGGATTATTTAATTACATTTATACTTGTTGAGTAGTACCCGTTCTACTTCGCCAAACGATTATGTATTATTTATTCTTATTGTAAACGTAACACACTCCCTTTGAGTCAATTATGACTCAAAGAAGACCATCAAATTCAATAAGTCCAATTTTTAAGGCGGTTTGATCTTACGTCCACACCTCGAAAACTTACAACTGTCCATAGCAGGAGTTACTTCAGTCAACTCTGGGTTAACTTCTTCATCAGTATAGGCTACTGGCACTTCAGACAAGTTCGATGGTTCAGGAACCCTTTCCATACCAACAGCCGCAATTGGAAGTTCTTCCGGTTGTGTTTCCAACGGAAATAACCTTGGAACAGGCCGAATTATCTCTGCATTACCACATTTCAGCTTCAGGGTTCTAATGTTGCCATTCCGACCCGGTAATAAGTCTAACACTTTAGCTAAAGGCCAATATAACCTCTTCTTGGTAGGATTTTCAACAATGACAATTTCTCCAACTTTCATTTTGTGAGATATTGGCTTAAAACGTTATTGAGCCAACAGTCCTAAATATTCCTTACGAAATCTACTTTTCAGATCCTTGAATAATTTGGCACGGAATCTCATTCTTCGTTGGAATTTGGCAAAATCATTGAGATCCAAGTCTGTTACTTCAGCAGAGATATTAATCATGAAAAACATAGCTGGAGTAAGGGCGATCGAATCCTCTGAGTCCTCTGAAATATAAGTTAAGGGGCGTGAGTTTATGATTCCTTCACAGTCACAGCAGACTGTGAGTAACTCTTCATAAGAGAGAATTGCTCTTCCAAAGTACGTCTCAGAAGATCTTTGATGACTCTAATGAGTCTTTCCCACCATCCTCCCCACCAAGCTGCGTTGAGTGGGATGAACTTCCATTTTATGTTTTGAAGGTCAGACTCGCGTTGTATTTTACTCCAGTCTAGACCTTGTAATTCTGTAACAGAACCTCTAAAATTGGATCCATTGTCTGTATATATTGTCTTCGGTCAGCCTCTACGAGCTATGAACCGACGCAAGGAGAGCAAAAACTTTCAGTAGACAAGGAGGTTACAATTTCAAGGTGTACGGCTCGGAAAACCGCACATGTTAATAAGACAATCCACACTTTATCGCTGTTTAGAAAGAAGAGGGGGCCTTCTAGATCAATACCTATTACCTCGAATACTTTTGCATCCCTAACTCGGTCTTCAGGCAAGGCAACAGGCGCACTGGCAGCTGGTACTGCCTTGCATCGTCTACACACGGCACACTTTCTAATAATCTGTCTGACAGTTCTCCTCGATTTTAAAATCCAATATTTCCCCCTTATTATTGAAAGCAGTAGTTGAGTACCCACATGACAATTAGATTTGTGAAAGTACTCCACTAGTCGTGTGGTTAAAGCACAATTTGCTTTGAAAAGGATGGGTGTTGAAAAGCAAGGATCATCCTTCCGTTTGGTAATTTTAGTCTTAACACGCAATAATCCATCATTATCTTTAACTACATTGATTATAGGTACATTCTTTGGCTCAGGGAAATATTCCCCTTGAACAGTCCTTATAAGTATCTTTTCCGCATTCTCAAATTCTGAGACGGAGATTTCTCCCCCATTTCTATCCCCCGGAATCTTACGACAGTTAATAATGAATCTTTTTATCTATGCTACTAACCTGATTATAAAAGGATAATTTGAAAATTTCTGTGCGTACCAAGGAAAGTTTTCTTTTACATTAATACTACACAATGTAACCTTTCTCCTTTCAGCATTTACCTCTTTAACCTCACAGTCTATTTTTGTTATTGGCCAATCCCCTGGTTCTTCCCTTAACCAGGCGGGACCTTCAAACCATTTTAAATCTAACAACTTTTGCGTAGTGCAACCCCTTGAGAGAACATCTGCTGGGTTTGAAATTCCTGGGACATGTCTCCAATTTTCGTGGGAGTCTACTTCATTTATCTCTCTGACTCGATTAGAAACAAATACAAAGGGTGATCAAATGAAAAGGTACGAAACGACACGGTGGGTACAAATATAGACTTTATTCAAAATATACACCATAGGCCTGAGCACAACGATCCCACTGATGAACAAGCCGCAATATTCCTTGTTCCCAGAATTCCTGTGGCTGTGACGAGACCCAGTCCTTCACAGTGTCCTTGAGTACGTCGTCCGAGTTGAAGCGCTTTCCTTTCACGTGTTTCTTCAGTGGACCAAACACATGGAAATCGCAGGGTGACATGTCCGGACTGTAGGACGGATGGTCCATTGTCTCCCATTGGAACTTATCCAGTTCCATTTGTATGAATCTGGAGACGTGTGGACGCGCGTTATCATGGAGCAGAACCACACCCTCCGTGAGCTTGATGGACCTGCGTAGGCATCGGAGTGTCTCACAGTACACATCGGAGTTAATGCTTTTTCTGTGCTCGAGTAATTCTGTGCTCGCATCATTTGGACGCCACTTTTTATAAGAGCCTTTGCTCTCTCCTGCGCATGCGGGCACCCGCGCATGATCCGATCCCAGTCAGAGTCTCCAATTGCATCCCGAGATGTCTCGCTACATTCTCCCTTGGCGGAATATGCAAATATTTAACTGTTTCATTTTTATGTCGTTTCGTACCTTTTCATTTGATCACCCCTTGTATTAACCATTTTCCTCTGTTCTTAATCTACCACAGTGCAACCATAGAATCTGTCTAAAAATTTTGTTTTAAGGTGTGGTATATCAAGTGCTGTCCGAACCGAAAGAGCTAGTCTTGCACCAATACTACAGACAAGCAGTTCTAACCGAGGTATTGATATTGCTTTAATTGGTGACTATTGTTTTGGCTCTTATCAGATGAACTTGAACACCATTATTGGTAACTGACCTAACAAAAATACAGGCGGCATAAGCGTTCTTAGACGCATCTACAAAAACATGCAACTCTGACTTTCCACTAACAATTATATATCTTGGAATTTCTATCTTACTTAAACATGCCACTTCAAGTAACCATCTGGAAAACCTGTTACACATCCCTGGGGGTAGGGGGTCATCCCAGGCCAATTTAATTTTCCAGGCTTCTTGGAGCCAAATTTTTGGTAGTAAGGTGGCGGCAGATAAAATTACAATAGGATCGTAGAACTGTTGCACAAATGACAAAATTGTTCTTTTTGTCGTATTATCCTTGTTTTGAGGAATTTCATTCATTACCGAGCATCTAAGTGTATCCCTATCTAATTTCCATATTATACCCAGTAAGTCTGTATCTCCCGTACACTTAGAGACACATGGACCATTGATATTACTCTCCCAGTTCCTCCAATTGAAGCATCCCTTGCTTAAGACACTCTTAGCACTAGAAATAAAGTTCCCTACTTCCTGCTCATTAAAACACCACTAACACAATTATCGACATAGAATAAATGTTTGAGTTTAGAAATAATTTCCGTATACTCCAACGAAGAATGTTCAAGCAAATTATTTAAAGAAGCCGCCAATAAGAACCGACTTGATCAAACTCCGAAAACAACCCGACAGTGCCGATAAACCATTTCCCTATTATCCTCAAGAGGATAGAAAAGTCTTAAGAATTCTCTATGTTCAGGGGCTATAGCTAACTGCAGGAAGGCCTTCTCAATGTCGGCTGATAGGCCAATCGGGTACAAACGAAATCGATCTAATATGTCTGGTATTAATACTATCAAAATGGGACTTTATGAAGCACATCGTTAAGAGAAGGCTTACCTCCCTCCCTAGCAGTAGCATCAAAAACAGGGAGTATCTTAGTGGTCTTAGCAGGTGTCAGTACGAGTCTATGAGGTAGATATAATACCCGTCATTATTTATTTCATTATCTGGGATTCTTTCAATTATTCCTAAATTTTCCCCATTCTTTGAAAACAGACACATAATCATCAAAACAGTTGGTTTCGATTATACCTTGGTACATTTTTTGGTGCGTCTTCCAAGTCATACTTTTGTTACTCGCCAAACTGTATTCTATTTTAAACGGCAGTTTTAACTGATACCTTCCGTTTGGAAAAATATCTAAATCATTTTCAAATATTTTATGTATTCGGAATTAAGTTTCCTTCACTTTAAATTTTTTATCGGATCTCTTATTCCAATGGATTCCAAACTCCACAATTCCTTAACATCTAAAGACAATATTTGATTGGACAACATACTCACGACAGACCTAGGATTCTATTGCTCATTTGTAGCAGGTAAGAACTTTGCTTTATTAATTTTAGTATCTTTACCCATTAACGCAAAACCCAAATGTGTCTCTATCGCCGTTAAACCACATTCTAATTTAATGAGTTTCCCTGTATAAATCAATCTTAGTGCATCTGTTCCCAATAAGAGATCAATATCTGAGATGTGAGAACCCACATCCGGAACACATAAATATTCTTCTTCTCTAATTCAGAAATCAAATATTTATCTGTAATTTTTGGCAAAATGTCACAAATCTTTTCCTCCGATTATACTTCAAGCTCGCAGGAAAATTTGCCTTTTAGGCTTTTTATTTTTATACTAGCTGTTACCCGCGACTTCGTTCACGTAGAAATTTACAAAAAAGTGTTTTGTTCAATTCACAGATCTTACGAAAACTTAATAATTCTGTATTCCACGTTAAGAAATACATACACGCTATATATATATAGAGAGAGAGAGTTTAATGTCCTTTTTTTACTTTGTGAATCAATGTTTTGTTTTTATATTTTTGTGTTCTTTCTGCTTTTTGGTGTTTATTGTTTTATTTTTTTTTTATTTTCTTTGTTTTTTGTTAATTTTTGTGTGGTTTTTTTCGTATAAATTTATTGAACATCCTCTCTATATACAGTATTAAATTTATTGAAAAAAATCTCTTTATATACAATATTTGGTGTACGATTTTCTTGAGCTAAAATAAAAACGCCAGTGGCATTCCTCGCACGTGAACATGCCACGTATAGTTGGCCATGTGAAAAGCAACTCTTAGTTAAATCTATGTCAACTTTGCTTAACGTTTGCCCTTGTGACTTGTTAATTGTCATAGCAAAGCTGACACTTACAGGGAATTGTAGTCTTTTGAATTCAAACGGGAAATTCGATGGTATTATGGGAATTCGTGGAATAAGTACTATGTTACATTTTCCGCATCCGGATATTATACGACCTTCTATAACGTTTCTTTGCAATGACACTACTCGCAACCTAGTACCATTGCAAAGTTTTGGTGGGTTTAAATTACGGAGTAGTATGATGGGAACGCCAATCTTAAGTTCTAGCTTGTGAGGAGGTAGACCAGGCACAATTATACTGTTTAAAAATTCTGTTGGATAACTAACCGTTTCATCCGGATTGCAAACTGTATTGATGGAAAGGTATGTTTGTGATTCACCAGGAAGCTTATTTAACATGCGCTGATTAAGCGCAGTAACCTGATCGTTTATAGGTGCTAAAATGGATCTTTCACACAACCACGAATCTTCTTTTATATTGAGATTGTGAACATCATCATAAATGCTATGTTTTTTTTATCAAAATCTGAAATATTTTCATGAATAAAAACCTAACAATGTTTAACATCGATTTCTAATTATTATACTTAAAGTTCAGCTGTTGAAGTTTAAAACAGCTTAAATATAACGAATTAAAAAACTCACAATTAAGAAATTAAGAACAATTTGAATTATTTTAGAAACAACTACCTACGCAGTTAACTAAATAAAATAACCTAAGAGTAATTTATCAAAATCTGAAATATTTTCATGAATAAAAACCTAACAATGTTTAACATTGATTTCTAATTATTATACTTAAAGTTCAGCTGTTAAAGTTTAAAACAGCTTAAATATAACGAATGAAAAAAAAACTCACAATTAAGAAATTAAGAAAAACAGAAAGGTAGAAAAATGAAAGATACCTTGAAAATTATTATTCTTCGATTACAATATAAATATTAAGCAAATAATAACTATTGTTTAAATGTGACTAAAAATGTAAATAAAAAAAAGAGAAAGGATTAAAACTTATCAATTTTTTGTTTCTTGCATTGCTTTTTGCTTATGAAGCCTTGATTTATTATTTTTAAAAGTGCATCCGAAACAGCCGATGCTCTACTTAACTGAACAGTGAGATAACTATCATAAAAAAAAATTATGGCACGTGTCAGCGAATTATGATGTGCGCGTAACACTGTTATGTCTCATGAAGAGCATCGGTCGCCAGTAACCAAAACAACGACTTCATTAGCTCAGCTTGGCGTTCAATTTGGCGTTCATCTTGGCATTCAGTTTCACGTTCACCCGTATAGTTTCCGTTCCCGTAAGAATACGGGAATAAAATATAGCCTATGTTACTCCCCGTTAATGTAGCTTTCCATTAGTGAAAGAATTTTTAAAATCGCACACGCCGTTTCCGAGATTAGCCGGAACAAACAGACAGACACACAGACAAAAATTTTAAAAATTGGTTTTTTGTTATGAGTACCGTATATACTTTTAGTGCATTAAGTAAAAAGCTGCTAATTTGAAATTACAAACAGACACTTCAATTTTATTTATTTGTATAGATTATACTAGCTGTTACCCGCCCGCTTCGCTGGGAATTTCATGATGTTTTATAAATTTTTACTGCTTATATATATGTACTAGCTGTTACCCGCCCGCTTCGCTGGGAATTTCATGATGTTTTATAAATTTTTACTGCTTATATATATGTATAAATTATTGATATCTAAGTCCTGCATTAAGAATTCGATTGTATTGAAAAATATACTTATACCTGTAACTGTCGCCTGTTGATAAAAAAAAAGGAGCAGAACTCATCTAATTTGTGTTTTCTAAAAATCTCTAAAATTGAAGAATAGAATGATGTTTGCTCTTTCGTAACCCAAAAACCAAGTGGATTCCCGCAAAACCAATTTTCGGTGGATCTCTACTCCGTAAATTGAACATGCAAGCCAAATTTCAAGTCTAAATCTAACAGAAAAAAAAACAAAAGTTTTACGATCAATATCTCAGTAATCCCGTTGAGAGCCGTTTTCCAAAATAACCGCTCTTAGCGGATTTCAACTCAACAAAAGAAAAATGCAAACCAAATTTCATTATTATAGTCCTTGTAGCTCGAAAAAAGTAATTTTTTTTGTCAATACGTCCCAGTAACCCCCTGCACCCCCCAGAACTAGATTTGCTTTAAATACATTCTTAGTTGATCCCTATTCAACAAAAGAAACATGCTTAACAAATTTCAAGTATATGGGTCTAACAATTAAAAACAGGAATTTTTTTCTGTAACTCCTCTTGACCCCTCGCAAACATCCTTAGGGGTCAATTTTCGTTTTACTCTTTGTTAGAGGAACTCTATTCCATGAAAGGAACATGCCTACCAATTTTCAAGCAGGATGATCAAATAGTTTAAAATGGAAATATTTATCAATTACGCCTCTTAATCTCCCGAAATTAAACTTAGTAGTTCATATTCGCGAAACCCATTTTGTAGCGGTTCTCTACTTTACGAAAGGAATCTGCTTATCAAATTTCAAGACTGTACGTCTAATAGTTTAAAAATGGGGATAATTATCTATAACGCCACTTGAGCCCCCGCAACGCCACTTCTGGGTCTGTTTTCACAAAACCAATTTTGTAGGGGAATTGCACACTATGAAAGAAATCTGCTTAGCAAAATTTGAAGACTGTGCGTTCAATAAATTAAAAATGCAAAAAAAATTTATCAATAACGCCCTTTGAACCCCCGCAACGCGGCCTAGGGGTCGATTTTCACAAAACACATTTTTTAGTGTATCTCTATCCTATGAGAGGAATCTGCTTACCAAATTTCAAACTGTGCGTCTAATAGTTTAAAAATGGAAATAATTATTTATATCTGCCCTTAACACCCCTTGAGGGTCAATTTTTCCCAAACCTGTTTTGTAGTGGATATTTACTCCATGAAAGAAACATTCCTACCAATTTTCAAGCAGGGAGGTGAAGTAGTTTAAAAACGAAAATATTTATCTAGTACGCCACTAAATCCCCCGCAACGCCATTTAGAGGTCTGTTTTCACAAAACCTTCTTATAGCTGATCTCTACTCTATAAAAGAAATCTACTTATCAAATATAAAGACTGTGCGTCTAATAGTTTAAAAATGAAAATAATTATCTATAACGCCCCTTAAGTCCCGCAACGCCACTTGAGGGCAATTTTCACGAAACCCATTTTGCAGCGTATCTCTACCCTATGAGAGGAATCTACTTACTAAGTTTCAAGACTGTACGTCTAATAACTTAAAAATCGGAATTTCTGACGACCCTTAAACCCCCGCCCCCGCAAACAATTGCTGCTAATTTGAAATTACAAACAGACACTTCAATTTATTTATTTGTATAGATATAGATTGGGATTATAATAACTATTGTTTAAATGTGACTAAAAATGTAAATAAAAAAAAAAGAAAGGATTAAAACTAACCGTAAAACTTATCAATTTTTTGTTTCTTGCATTGCTTTTTGCTTATGAAGCCTTGATTTATTATTTTTAAAAGTGCATCCGAAACAGCCGATGATCTACTTAACTGAACAGTGAGATTCTCCTTTCATAAAAAAAAAAATTATGGCACGTGTCAGCGTATTATCATGTGCGCGTAACACTATTATGTCTCATGAAGAGCATCGGTCGCCAGTAACCAAAACAACGACTTCATTAGCTCAGCTTGGCGTTCAATTTGGCGTTCATCTTGGCATTCAGTTTCACGTTCACCCGTATAGTTTCCGTTCCCGTAAGAATACGGGAATAAAATATAGCCTATGTTACTCCCCGTTAATGTAGCTTTCCATTAGTGAAAGAATTTTTAAAATCGCACCAGCCGTTTCCGAGATTAGCCGGAACAAGACAGACAGAAGACAGACAGACAGACAGACAGACAGACAAAAATTTTAAAAATTGGTTTTTTGTTATGAGTACCGTATATACTTTTAGTGCATTAAGTAAAAAGCTGCTAATTTGAAATTACAAACAGACACTTCAATTTTATTTATTTGTATAGATATATATTGGCTGCATATCACAGTACTGGACGACTCTGCACACACACTAACTCTTCCTTAAGCAAATAGTTTTAGGAAAAAATTCATTAAAAATAATTTTTTAATGGGCATATGCTGACGGCTCCTTTGAAACATCAGCGAAGCTTCCTCAAAAAATTTCAGAACTATACGATCAACAGCGTGGATTTGTAGAAGTTACAAATAAAAAATATTCAAATTTATATGTATTTTTCTATAAAATAGAAATTTTCAATTAAAATTGATTTTAAAAATGCGTAATAATAAAAAAAATATTTCAAATAAAGTTCAAAATAATTTTTAACATGGTCTTTACGCAGAATAATTACAACCAAAAAGTTAGAACGTAATTTGTTCTAACCCCAATCATGCAATATTAAGGATATTGCTAAACAGTCAAAGCATTGATTGATTGATTAGGTTTTTTGGGATATTGAGCAAAGAAGCTCTATTATCCCAAATGGAAGAATTCTTCCAGTTTAATAAACATCAAAAAGTTTGAATCTTCCGTACAAACTCTCAAAATTTTTATTTGCTACTGCTTCTATTAAGAATTTTTTGAAACTGAAATTTCAGTGTGTAATTTATTCTTATTGTTGTTGTATTGAAGCTTCTAATTGTCTATTTCTGGCTGATACAAGGATCTACTAACATTTCCGAAACATCTCGCAATTTTGAGCTACGGTTAAATGACGAGGTCGACATCTGAATAAAGGCCTTGTCACACGTACACGTTTGGAGCAATTTTCTCCCAAATTCCGAACAATTTCTACTAATTGCCATAGCAACGGCTCCGAACAACTTTTCCCCAGTGAGCTGAAAAAGTTGCTCCAAATAAAAGTTGCTTCAAATTCCAGCCAATGGGGTTCTTCTGCCCCCTACGTCATAAACAAGATGGCGGTAGAGATGGTAGCTTCGGTTTCATCAAACGCATCATATATGGCGTATAATATTTTAAGCAGAATGGTGCTCCATTTCTGTTTACGCTCATCAACAAAAGCGCGAGCAAAATAAAAGAAATAATATTGGATGTTCGTTTTCCGTAGCAGAAAAATCGGCGAGTAATTTTTCAATGTGGAGATAGAGCGCGGCTGACGTCGGAGCATGTCGTTTTGTTTACGGCAACACTTTACCCTCAGCTGTGTAAGAAATTGTCCTAAATAGTTGCTCCAAATATGAGTGTGTGATAGGGCCTTAAGCCGCTCTTTCTCCTTGTACATACAATGCCAACATGGAATTGAGACCTGACAAATTTATCGTATTATACGACGGGTATTTTTAGAAATCAGGATTCGTATATGCGACTCAATTGAAATATCGTTGATATAAATCGCGATCATAAACTTGCTTTTTAAAATTGATTGTATGGTTTTCCTGTGTTTCAAATCCATCATTAATATTACATTTCTACGTTTCCGTAGTTTATTATATTGAGTCAAAACAAAAGGTCAAGTCAGGAAATTCTCTCTGCTGGTCCAGTAATCTTAAAATCGGGTTGAAAAAAAGCAGTCGTTAATGGCCTAAAAAGTTAACACCTGATCTACGATTCCATAGTTCAGTGGTCAAGGTTTTATTGCGTGTATATTAAACTTTCGTGACTTAATTCAAACTTTCCAGATTGTATCATTTGTCGTGCTTTAAGGTTTTGAAATAAATATTTAGTTGTTGGCCTCCTTATTGACACTATTTTTTACGAAATTTATAAAAATACTGTCATAATATGAATCCTAATTGTCAGGTTATTCTAACTGCAAACAGATTCAGACATTTTTCTGAAGGAATTGTAAATGCATGAGTTAATTATAAAGTAAGGCACTTGATGCACGCCAAATTTGGCGGTAATGATTTTATATTGTGGCAAACCTTTTTACTAGTTTATTGTTAAACGTAGATAGTTATATATAGATGCTGTATTTTTAAAAGTTACCAAAATAGCCAATTTGCACCAAATGCCTTTTTTAAGAAACGTCAGATATTTAGAAATGATTTCAAATAAATATACTAACAATTAATATTTACTTCACTTTACTGAAATGATTCTGATTAGTTTTATCAAAATTTTTCACTGTACCATCTCATGTTCAAACAAGAGATGTTTTAAAATATGGCATTAACACCTAACTTTGAATGTAAGGGACTCATATATTTATGAGACAAATATAGAAGAAGGTTGGCCGGCCTTAAAACTATGTGTGACCCTACAACTTTAGTTCCCGAGGCTAAGAGTTTGCTACTATACTACTAAGGTTATATTATTTTTGACTTGTTATATTTCTATTCACTGCTTTTCTTTTTCAGATTTCGGGCAATTTAGTATAATATATATATATATATATAGAGAGAGAGAGAGAGAGAGAGGGAGAGAGAGATCAAAAATTATTTTAGGAACAAATAATTCAAAACAAAGATTTTAAAATTATCATTTGAAACCGAAGTCAGAATAGTGTACAAATTTCAAACTAACTTATTTTATAGTCAAACATACCGTGTTTTCCCAGAAATGATATCCAATCAAAAAAAAAAAATTTTTTTTATATACCATGTTTTTATAACCATTCTCATGCATTGTCATCCACTTCTGAGTTATAGTCCAAAGTTCAAGTCTCTAACTCATCGGAAAGTTACTTTAAAATCACAAAATTCCACCCTGACAGACATACAAAAAAAGAGAATTAATAAAAAAAACATGGTGACCTGGGGGTCCCTCTTTTACACCAGAGCCCCGAAATTGTATACGTAGACGCACTCGACCCATGCTATCGACAGGTGATCTTTGTTTGTGTAAATTCGTGTAAGTTCTGGAGTTATGGTGCCCTTTGTCGAAATCGGAGTCCGCCTCTTCGGGGGTTCGGGTTCGAGACTAGAACTTTTTTCACATTTTCATGCATGGCCTTCCTTAAATTCCAAGTCTCTAGCTCATCGAGAAGTTTTTTTGAAATCAATTACAAAATTCCTCTGGGACAGACAAGTAAGCGAGTTAATAAAACATAGTAAAAATGCACTTGTATTTAAATTCATGATCCAACAAGATTTCATTCTTGCCTTTTATAGTTTTCAAAAACAAAATCTTTCGAAATTATAAAAGACATTGTTCTATTGACAGTGGGTGTCAAAAGTGTCCGCATACTTACAATTTTCTATAAAATTTACCGTTTTCGACTCATCAAAATCAGTATATCGGAATCGCATTTTCTTAATAATATCTGCAACATGTTCTTGTTCAAATAAAACATAATCAATTTTTAAAACATAATACAACGATTATTTTTAAAAATTAATGACCAAAAAACTGCTAAAAAATTAAGCAACAAGTGTCTTTGTACATTTAAAAAAATCTCAAAGTAGCTTTAAATGTTGTTTCTTTCTTAATTTATCACTTAGTAGGATATCTTTTAACGTCCACAACAACTTTCCAACTTCTTAGTATAAATTTCCGCAGTTTTTTGTAATTTCTACATCTATTTTCCTCCATTCTTCTGTGATAATTGTTTTTACTTCATGTTTTGTTTTTATCTCATGCTTTCCTTTTTTTTTTATAAATTCAAATTCTCCCCAAATATGTTCTACTGGGCTTAAATCAGGTGATTTAGGAGGTGTTTTCAGAATTTGGAGACGGTTATAGAAACACCAGCGGCGTAAATTGAGAGCAATTCTTTTATGGTTATTATCTTGTTAAAAATTAAGTCGCCTCCAATATCCAAATCTTTGGCAGATAATTTCAAATTTTATTCTTTAAAATATATTTAAATAAAGCTAATATAATTCACAATACCGTCAAAAAATACCAATTAACTTAATCCTGAAACCGATTTATACCCACACACAAGAACACCTCCACCTTCATGCTTCACTTTTCCAACTAGTTTCTTGAGATTAAGTTTTAAAAAAATTCAACATTGATGGAAAATTGGTTGGGATGACAGAAAATTCAACATTTTTGGTTTAGGCAGGAGTATATCATAGAATTGAACTGAACTCAGTGGCGCAACAGCCCATGAGGGCCAAGACCTACTGTGCCTATCTCAGTTAACGTGGCCCTAGGCATTGGGGTGTATGTGCAGATATTTCGGTCAAGTGGTCAGTCTGACATGAAACCCCCAGTGTTCAATTCTCAAGCAAGCTTGGTACTCATTTATTGACTCACTGACGGGATGAAAGGTTGAGTTGACCTTGCCCAGCCCGGGATTTGAATCCCGGACCTGTACGTGGGTATTATAGATAGGAGGGAAGAAAAACGAGGAACTTAATTCCAAGAAATTAGTTGGAACAGTGAAACATGGTGGTGAAGGTTTTTTAATGGCGCGCTATATATCGGCTTTAAGATAATGTATTTTGGTATTTTTTATGGTATTGTGAATGCCAAGAACTTTATTTATTTATTTTACAGAAACAATTTTACAATATGCGCACAAAATTTAGATATTGGAGATAACTTTCCTTCATTTTTAATGACTTCTGTTTGACGCCAAACGCACTGCTCTCAACGTATGCCTCTAGTGTCTCTATAATTGTCCCCAAATTCTGAAAAAACCTCCTTAATCACTGATTTAAGCCCAGTAGAACATATTTAGGGAGAATTTGTTTTAAAGAAAACATTACATAAAAACAAAACGTGAAGTAAAAACAATAATCACAGAATAATCGGAGAATATTGATGCAGTAATTACAAAAACCTCATGAAATTTATACCAAGATGTTTAAAAGTTATTTTGGACGCTAAAAAATATCTTACTATATATAAGTACTAAATTAAGAAAAATATATAATATATTTAAAATTACATTGAATTTTTTTGAAGTGTTCGAAGACTTTTGTCGTGTAATTTTTAGTAGTTCTTTATAATTAATTCTCAAAATAATAGTCATACTATGTTTTAAAAATTGATTATGTTATTTTAATAAGAGCAAGTTACAGATATAAAAAATAGCAATTCCAATAAATTAATTTTTATAAGTCGAAAACATTAAATTTTATAGGAAGCCGTAAGTGTACGGACACTATTATGACGAACTGTATACATCAGAATCAGTAACTGTTGTTAGATGTGATTTAGTTAATTCTAAAAAATTTTCTTTCATTATCCCAATTTTCACACACATCACGGTTCTTTGAACATATCTAGAAACATTGGCACGATTTTATTGATTATCAATAATAAAACGTATTTTGATGAATCATATTTATAAGATTGTGGATACAGATTCTAATATAAATAGAATTAGCGGACTTCCGTTTTAAATCGCGATAAAAAAAATTAGCCTGATAAATTTAAGAACGTGAATGAATAGCTTAGAATATATCATTAAAAATTGAATTGGACACACAAATTTTAATATTAAGAATTTAACAAGAACAAAGTTATAACATACCTATAGTCGTTGGGGGATGACCAGATTGCCTAGCTCTTTCGAGCTTTAACCTCTCATCATAAAGATTTAATTGACTGTAATGTTATGACTCTTACCCTTTGTTAACATACCTAATTTTATTCCATGATTCGATTCATGCTCATAACGAATAATAACTAATAGCGAATAATCAAATAAATATCAAAAAAAAAAAAATATGTTGCCAGATATTTTACATGAATAGAAAAGCGTGATAAATAAAAAAAAATTAAATACGTTGAAGTAACTTCAGTTCACACATGGGCCAACACGAATTTTTTCATTGCATATCAAAGCAAATGTTCATATAAAATATCGAACTATGATTCTTTGACACTGACATATTGTGATAATATATGGATAGATAGATATGCTACTTTTTACTCAGTCAGTATAAAAAAAATCTCATAATATTTGTTCAAACATCTCATTGCTAATTTCAAATGCAATCTATTGACAATGACAATTCATGCTATGTCTATTAACAAAAATGTATACAAAATAAAAACTTTCGAAATTTGCATATTATTTGATTCGTTACAAATACGAACAAATGTTAGAATCTAATTTGTATAATTTAATATAAACCTAATAAAAATTGTCAGAAACATGCGATATAGTGCGTGAGAATAAACAAGTAGAAATCACTGTTTATGTAAAAAAAATATAGCTTAATTGTTTCTCTGTGACATCCACTTTTCTTATGTTCGGGGCCATAGTGGAAATCTCGGCAATGATAGAGCGAACCAGCTGGCCAAAGAGGCAACTTGCCAAAATATGAACCTTTCGATGTCTGTGCCATTGTCCCACTGGAAGCATTTAGCTTGGGAAAGAACTGTTTCCGCCTGGAATTCCGAATTCTTGGCCTTACCTAAAGCTTTGTGGACTAAAAAGTTTTTTCCGACCATTTATCAACGGCTAAAATGTAAGAAATATGTTACTGATTTTAAGTCATCCCAGATTTTAACAGGACATGAAAATTTTAACAGCGATTAATCTAGGTTTAATTTAATTGGTAATATATTTGTTCTTGTGGTCTGAATGCTGAAACTGAGGAATACGTCTTGTTTTATTGTAACCTTGATTTTTGTAAAAAAGATAATTTTAAAAAAGAGTTGAAACGTTTAGATATTTCTTGGCCACCTGTACTGTCTTTGTTGGTCAATTGTACTGAAACCCTTAATGTCTTAAGAAAATTTGTTTACTGTATAGATTTTTTAAGTTTTATAGAGGTAACTCCCTTTCCTTTTATTTGTGTATTTCCTCTCTTCCTTTTATTTTATATTTGCCTCTTAAATGTATTTTTAATTTTGTTTTAAATTTTATAATGATTTTACCACTTACGTCTGTAAGACTCATGTAATGCAATGTGGAGCATGAGAAGTTTTGCAAATAGATATATTTAAAAAAAAATTATTTCTCTAACATTTCTGTGAGAGAGATGTTTCAGATTTATACAGTTTATTTCGAATATCGCTATATTATATGCGTATATACATAACTATTACTCTATTTTGAATTTATTTAATGTACCTTTAATTAAATAACCATACCATGTACATATACATGCCCTTAATCTGAATGGATTCATCTTAAGTAATCTACGCAATCATTTTTATTAATAATGATGATAACACATAAACTATTATTTGTCCTATCCGCCCGATAATATTTAAGCAAACGCTGAAAAACGGCATAAACTTTTATTGTCCCCTTAGAATCGAGTTAAATCTTTTATTGCATCATTGTTTTCAAAAAAAATCTATTTCTTTTTTTTTCGAAGACGACTGTCTGTATCATTTTATTTACATCACAACCGTTCTACAATCGCTCGTAATTCCGTGTTGAGGAAGCGAATAAAAATGTTAAGGATTTTGAGGATTAATGAAAAGGAAAACTTCGAGCCTTCTTTTATTTATGTGTCCTCCATATCTGCTACATTTTTATTCTTCATTGTTTTCCTTTATCGTAAAATTTAGCTTTCTAAAACATTTACCTTTACACGAAAATATACATTCCTCTGATAGGTTGAAGAGTACGACATGTGGAAGCAAACAGTATTAAGTTAAATTGCTTCTTCGGGTAATGGACTTCAATTTTCTTTTTCTTCTTTATTCTTTACAGTGAAATAAGAACGTAAAGAATCCAGCTTTCACAATGTCACATAACTTAATAACTCATATTTTCAGACCTTTCCTTTTGAAAAAAAAAATATTTTTTAAAACTTATTAAATATAAAATATATCTGTTACCGTTAAAGTGTATAACTCAGTTATTTCATAGAATCACTAGGTATTTCATGAAATAACTAAACAAGTCAGTTAAAGTATAAAAAAGATGAATAATATGTATAATAGTCCTCATCAATCGATCAAGCTTCAAACTATGACGTCTGCCACAAAAAATTTCGTGTTGCTCCGAAAAGCTACATTAATAAACAATCAATAAGACAATTAAGGAAAAACTAGAGGAATAAAAAAAATTTCATAAAAAAAATTATGTACCATGTTCTTATAACCATTTTCATGCATTGTCATCCACTTCTGAGCTATGGTCCAAATTTCAAGTTTCTAGCTCATCGGGAAGTTAATTTAAAATCAATTACAAATTCCACTCGGACAGACATACCAGCCTCTTCGAGGGCCTGGGTTCGAGGCTGAAGTTTCTCTTTTTACATTTTCCTGCATTGTTTATCCACTTCTGAACTATGGTCCAACTTTCAAGTCTCTAGCTCATCGGGAAGTTAGTTTAAAATCAATTACGAAATTCCACCCGGACAGACATGCAAGCCTCTTTGGGGACTCCAGTTCGAGACTAGAGTTTCTTTTTAGCGCGTTTTTCACGTAGTGGAACAAAAGCGCTATTAGGACGCAAATTTCGTCTTCGTCTTCGTTCCATATTTTGTCGTACCTTTTTCTCAGCCAATAAGCAACCAATTGACCTCGGGTTTTCGGCATTTGGTCGCATTTGTGCCCTAGATGAGCCGAATGATATTTAAATTTTCCCATAGTTTTCTCGAATTTTCCTGAATATCTTGTTTTGCTTTTTTATAGTGCTGATACAGATTTGTGTCATTATTTCTTTTCAGCTCAATAGTAGTACATTTAGAGGAGTGGTACAGTACACACTACTTCCTGTTAGTAAAAAGTTCATTAGTTGCATTATTGTAAAATACAACATGTGAAAAACGCGCTAAAATTACTGGGCCATGCCAATGATTAATATCTTGTTTTACATGTTCGTGCATTGTCATCCACTTCTGAGCTATGGTCCCAATTTCAAGCGTTTCTAGCTCATCAGAAGTTAGTTTAAAATCAATTACAAAATTTTACTCGGACAGACATACAAGCCTCTTCGGGGGCCCGGGTTCGAGACAAGAACTTCTTTTTTCACATTTTCATGCATTGTCATCCACTTTTGAGCTATGGTACAAATTTCAAGTCTCTAGCTCATCAGGAAGTTAGTTTAAAATCAATTACAAAATTCCACCCAGACAGACAAGAAAACGAGTCAATAAAAATATGTTAAAATAGTAGATTATCATATAATGCCGAGCCATCTAAAGAAACTCATATTTCACCGCATGAATCTGTTTCACAAAAGGAAACAAACGAGCAGTCTTTAGATAATCGTACCATAGATTTGCATCAGCATCTTCGACAATAGATTTATCTATTAAAAATAATGTTGAAAGTAATATTAAACAATGAAAATTAAAAAAAAATTGCATCTTAAAATATATAGGACAAAAGTTTTTTTAATAATGCGTTCTTAAGAAACCTTCCACAAACTTTCAACCTAGTTAATAGTTTAAAGTTTTATTTGAAAATTTGGAATTTTGATCGTAATTTTCAGGGACTGCTCATAATTTAGCTTTCGTGGAACTTACAATCCACGTAAAAAAATGGACATAATCTCAATAATTAATGTTTAACTTTAAGCTTAAAAAAATTCCATTTTTCTTTCTTTTTTTGGAAAAGTTTACGACAGCAAAATATTTGCAATTTAGTGTTATACAAAAGGATTGGCACAACTAAATAAGTTTGCATAAATAGTCAATGACAAATATCGACATATATTAAATAAAAAGACAACTTCTTTTCAATATCAAAATGTTTGTCAGCACAAAATTTTCAAATATATGTGTGTGTCAAAGGCCCCCGTATCATAGGGGAGTTCAGAATCCTAAGGGGCCCAAGGCCTGACTGACGCCAAATACGGTTTGGGGTCCAAAACCTGACTTTGCAGAGGAGTCTTAATATCCTTCGTTACGCCATCGTTTGCCAAGCCATTCGGAAGAATAATATATCTTAAAAACGATTTAACATTTTCCTTCGAAGTTTTAAGCGAACCACTAACTACTTGTATTAGATAATAAATTTCTAAGACAAATATTTAGCTCTCAGACAGGTTTCAATAAATTTTGGCAGCAAATGATTTACAAATGTTTTTTTTTTTTAACAGAATACGTTTAAAGGCTTTAATAGAGACATTACCAGCAAGGGTGATTGTATCCCCACATCTTTTTTTAAAACAGTATGTTTGTACTAGTAACCTAATAAGAGAGATAAGTGGCATTTTTTTTCAAACAAGCCAATTAAGGCGTCGCTCGTTGAACTGTCCCTCTAATAATAGCCTCATCCAGAACAATCGAAGGAGTACTTTCACCGCCGTTTTACATGGAAAACAATACGGCGGAGAGCGAGCACAATAGTCAAACATAAACACTTCTCCGTTTACCTTTCTTGTTGGGTTCGAATTTAGAAACGACTTCTCAATTAGATCATTAGTATTACAGAAACGTTCGATACATTCGCAAATGTCCGATGATAATTAACACAATGAGAGTTGATTGAAAGCGGTCGATGCGCTATGCAAATAGGCGAAGGGTAATGCTGCTTGTTGTCTTAACTGAAATGAAAAGCCGTAACAAACCTTTAGTTAATTACTGTGAGATATTGTGGAAATTGCAAATGAAAGCTATTTCCCGGAAAGATAAGATACATTTCAATTCCAGATTCATGGTTGTTAAAAAGTCTGGTTTGGAGCTATTTATGAATTCGAACCGAATAATGCTTTGAATACAAAGATAAGTACCAGGAAGTACTTTTAGTTACAAAAACGAGGAAATACTTTTTTCAGGTCTTTTTAAAATTTAAACAGATAAATGAATATTTCTTAATTCCCGTTACTGCTCAACAAACTAAAACTAAACTCAGTGGCGCAACAGCCCATGAGGGTCAAACGTCCCCTGTTGGTGTGGTACTTAGGAGAAGGGAGTTCTAGATCAGGTGTTGTGTGTGTGTGTCCTCGTCACTTAAATATGGTTCAAAATTACGAGGTCGGTCGCCAAAAGCCCTCGTGTAGCTGAACAGTGCGACGTTAATATTTACTCACTAACTCAGCCCAAGAGGCCAAGTCCTACTGTGCCTATCTCAATTTGTGTGACCTTAGGCGCTGAGGAACATGTGTGAATGTTCCGGTCAGATGGTTAGTCTGATGGCGAAACCCTCAGTGTTTAGTTCCCATGTGAGCTTGATACTCATTTATCGACCCACTGAAGGTATAAAAGGATTAGTCAACCTTGCCCAGCCCGGGATTTGAACTCCAGACCTGTGGCGATGAACTACCATTCAGCCATTGGGCTGTATTGTTCAACAAAACTCTAGATAAATAATAAATTAAATGAAACATGATTCTCTATGTCTCTGAAATATATTTAAAATATAGCGTAAAGGAGTTATAAAACAGCTTCAGTCTTTTAGAACATTCCTTTTATTTGTAAAATACGATGGATAACTTTCGGCAGCGATTTTGTTTTCGTCGCACAAACAGTAACACTAGGGCTACTGACGACGGACATGCTAATTCTGAGCTTCGGTCAAGTGACGATACTTCAGCTGGCACTTTTTCTCCTAACTACCTCACTACAACAGAGGGAGGACTTTAAGCCTCAACTGTTTTTTTAATTACATCACCCCCTCTATATACACGCCGGATCTTCAGTGACATTAGGACTCCAACCCGCGACACTCCGGCCACCTTTTCGTGATCGTATCCACTGGTTACCACGCCCACAACTCTTGGCAGTAAAAAATGAAAATAAAATTAAATATTTTAAATTTATTATAATTCCATAAAAAAAAAATCTGCATTGAAGACGTTTGTACTTTTGATTCATTTATACGTACTTTTTACACAAACAGCCATGTTAATAACTATTAGTCTTATGTCATTTTTAATGAAAAGTCGTCACTAAACATATACACTGGTGTCCAAAAGTTAAGCATAATTGATAATTATGTGAATAAAGAAGGAACTGCAAATCAGAATGGCGGGAAACGTGATATGCGAGTATCAAAGGGTTATAAAATAAGGAAGCAAATCAAAAGAATGATAATAATTAATTTTATTATCCAAAGTAGCATTTTGAAAGAAAACTGAGCATAGCAAGGATTCACACTTTAAAGAAAAAATGAAAGAAAACATTAAATAAAATACTGAGGCTGCAGTTTAATAAGGCGTGTGGTCACCTCTGACAGCCAGGCTTGCTGCACAGCGATTTACCATACTTGCTATGAGATGATGAATGAGTTGTGGGCTCAAACGGTTCCAAGCTTCTTGGAGAGCTCTCTTCAGTTCTGTAACGGAGCTTCGAGGGTGCGAAAAGGCTGCAATTTGTCTCCCGAGCATATCCCATACATGCTCGATAGGATTTAAATCAAGTGAGTTCGCAGGCCACGACATGCGCTGGATGTTTTCCATTTCAAGGAAGTCATCAATCAGCACCGCTCGGTGACATGGTGCATTATCATCCATGAATATGAAGTCAGGACCGACAGCACCTCGAAACAAGTGAACATAAGGCTCAAGAACTTCGTCTCTGTATCTTTGAGCAGTCACAGACCCCGTCTAAGAAATGGAGGTCTGTGCGGTCGTCCATCATGATGCCTGCCCATACCATTACTCCCCTTGATGGAAAATGATGTCTTTCCGTTATGTTTCTTGGTTCAAAACGTGTTCCACGTTCTCTCCATACCGTTACCCGCAGAGAATTACTATTTAGACTAAACCGGGACTCGTCACTGAACATCACATTGGCCCACTCTCCCACACTCCAATGTTGATATTTCAAACTCCAGTTCAAACGAGCTCGTTTATGCGCAGACGTGAGGGGAATGCAAACTGCTGGTCTTCTGGCATACAGGCCAGCATGATTGAGTCTCCTGTAAACAGTTTGTCTCGAAATTCGTATTCCTGTGGTGACTGTGAGCGCCGAACCCAGTGCTTTGGCAGTACTGCCCCTCTAACGTCGCGCACTTATTACCAGATTTCGATCTTAGCGAGGGGTTGTGACTCTTGGTCGACCTGATACTGGTTGTCGGGTAACATCTCCCGTTCTTTGAAACCTCTGCCACAGTCTTGAGATCACAGACTGGTCCACATTCAGAATTCGAGACACTTCAGTTTGTGATCGTGAGGATTCCAGCGATTCTTCCTTTCGTAAACATGTCCAATTGGAGTCTTTGTGCCATCATTCACCTTGCTCGATGGTTAACAACGTTCCTTCGTACAGCAGTTGCACAAAACTTGTCTGAACTGCCTATGCTGCGTGAATCGGTTTTTCCGCGTTCCGACATGCGCCGGTGTTGCGCGCAGGACGTAGTCGACTGAAAAGTTTTGCATGGACCCAATGTTTCTTCTTCACCCAATTAATATCCACAAGAAATTTGGAACAATTTTACGAATATTTATTCCATGTTTTTCGGATTTTACGATTTATGCTTAACTTTTGGACACCAGTGTATATAACATGCATTCCACCACAACTGCTTTATTTTTGGTAAAATAATACTCGATTTCGTTATTATTTTTTTAAAGTGTTTCGTGTAGATTCCGGTACCGTGAATTTGAACAAGCGTAGAAACTGACTTTTTGATATTTAGAGGATAACTTGAAAAGTACTCAATGACATTTCAACTTTAAAATTAGCACGTAAGTTAATATTACTAAAAGATGAATTTAAACCAATAAATCATAATTTTTTTATTTTAATCAAATACTCTACGCTTTGGATATATTTTCGTCTACCAAAAAAAAGAACTTTTCAAAAGAATTTTTTATATAATCTTTCTTTTAATTTGTCAATTCGACTTTCTTTTTAAAAAGTCAAATTCTATTTTAAATTATTGAAAATGAAAATGTATGAAAAATGTTTGTATTGTATGATAACAGCAATTTCGTGTAATATTTTGAAAGAATACTTTTACCCAAGAATGCCTAAGTATACATACGTATGTCCAAACCATTCATTTTTTATATAAATGAAAAGAAAAAAAACATTTCACACCAATAATGCATACAAAATGCGTTTAATTTACTGAAATTAGCGTCATTTTATAAGAACTACTAGTAGAACTTCTAGCATATTTCCAGTGGTTTTGAGACTTTAGTCACACATTTACAGAGGAATATATCTTTTTCTTTTCTAATTCCCCAAATACGTTACATAAATGATTTTTAACACCCTTTTATAAGTTTCACTTGTATGTAACGGAATCTTTGAACCCACTTTAAAAGGTCAGATTAATTTGAAATTTTGCTCACTTGTCCAGGACCGATGACAATACAACAATTTTGTTCCATTGTCTGATCAGAATCATCAGGATTAACGATTTCCCATTTACAGATCCCATCCCGCATCTGGCGATTAATTTCAGATCCCATTTCCAGATTTGGCAACTAAAAGATTAAGTTACAACTTAGTTCGATTAACTATAAAAGGGTAATTAGTTTTTTCTAACTATAATTTTTACGAAAAAAAAAACTGAAATGTGTATGTGCACAACGCTCTTATGTTTTGATGACATGAATTTTATATATAGTTTTGTACATGTTCTCTCGATCCTAGCATATATTGTTCTCAAACATGTCTATAGCAAAATAATACAAACGCGCTCCTTCAATTTTCAGATGCGCATTTATGTTGAAATGTTGTGTTAATCTTTGATCTTGAAATAGTTCATTGAACAGAATTCGCACTTTATATATTGCCAATTTGTAACTATAATATAGAACAGGACTTACTGCCTTTTTATTACTGTTCTCGTGTGAGAGATA
This sequence comes from Trichonephila clavata, assembly GCA_019973975.1. Taxonomy (NCBI): domain Eukaryota; kingdom Metazoa; phylum Arthropoda; class Arachnida; order Araneae; family Nephilidae; genus Trichonephila; species Trichonephila clavata. Next base: position 116,884 of record BMAO01001492.1, on the reverse strand, counting down.
AATAAATTCATAACATCATCTCACGAAAAACTTCTTTTTATATAAAGTGAGAAACAAAAACAAACAAAAAAACGATAGTAGGAAGTCTTCCTTGGTATAGCCCATCCGATGTAGTGATTAGTGACGCTGACTGCGGTGCCGTGGGCCAGGGCTCCAATCCCGGAGAGGGCGTGGATATTTGTGAATGTACAGTGCCTTCGCGGCATGGGGGCACTTTAAATAGCCGTCGAGCCGCAAGTCCTCTCGTGAGGTTGGTGGAAGGCAAAGAGAGGTGGGAGACCCCTGACCTCCCCCAAGGTGTTCTTCCTTAAAATTAGGGCGGAACCGAGCTAAATCGTACTGTCACCTGCATGGTGCTTAAGGCTAACTTCAGACGTAAAAATCTAGCCCTTAGCTGCGATGAATTTCGTGTACCTTCATCAGGTGGCATAAGCAACAACATAACTAGGTAAAAAAATGAAATTTGACGGTAGTCAGTCACCTTAAGGAAAATTATTAAATTAGACTAAAATAACTTAATTTACTAATAACTGACAATAATAGAATTTCCTGACAAAAAAAATTACAATTAAATCCAATTACGGATAAGATGCTTCTACCGTACCAATACCACATTCAAGTCCTATAATGAATAGACCTAAAAGAAATCTATGTATTCTGCCGTAAAGAAAGATTTATGAGATTTGTAAAAGCTCCTGACGTAGCATTTTCTTCTCTTTACAGCTCTTTATGCTCCATAGAATTTTTCAGATGATTGATTGTTGCTCGTGATTCAAAAGAGAACCCCCCCCCCAAAGTAACTTTATTGGTTTTTAAAAAAACTTTGAGAACAACATAAGGTGAATACTGCAAGGAAAACATTAAGAAACAGGGAACTGGGCCAAAACATTATTGATGACTATTTCAACTTGTACTTCACTGCAAGTGCGAGGTATAATATTGAATACGGGGAGGTAAATTCCATTCCATTCACATATGTGCATGTGTAACAGAGCTTTGAAAAAAAGTTTTATTTTTATTCTATCAACATAAAAGCTATGCAAGCAATTCTATAAACTCTTAATCCAGTACGAAAGATGAAAAATATTAATGAGTCGCGATTTTCTTTTCACTTTATTTTAAATAAATTATAGTTTTAAAAAAACTTAAAAAACACGATTTTATGGTCAATCGAACTAAAATGTAAAAAATAATTCTTAATATAAGAATAAAATGACTAACGAGAAAATTATTGTCATAGTGGTAAAAGCGTGGGGTGCTTTGTACTTCATTTTCACACTAACTCAGCATTTCGGAATAGAACTAGTAAGAAATTATAACAATTAATATCGAGTACCCCACGCTTTTACCACAATGACATTAGTTTTCTCGTTCGTCATTTTATTCTTATATTAAGAATAATTTTTTACATTTTAGTTTGATTAACCATAAAAACATGTTTTTTTTAAAACTATAATTTATTTTTCATTTTTTAGTTCGATCTACAAATAAGAGTATTTTAGTTGTTTTTTTTTAAATTATCATTTATTCATTGATGAATTAATCTTAAATGCGTCATTTTTCAGAATCTGGAATACCGTTGGCATCCTGTCAATGCGTTGATACGGCCTGGTTTACAAAATGTAGGATCAGCCAACTGAAGGAAATCTGGAAGAGCTAAGTTTGAAATATTTCATGCGGTAGAAGGTGTAAAGTCAATATTTTTCACAAAAAAGAGCTCAAGTCTCTTTGAAACTTGCATCAGCGTTAGACATAAAAGTACACGTTTTGAATCGAAGAGTTCGAGAGAAATTAATTAATCCGGTGACCTCTAAATCAATTCTCAGCTGTTTTGGTAAAATTAAGCAATGGATGATGTTTCATTCCACAGATCCGACAAGAGAATTTTATGTGTGAGCGTAGCAAATTAGAACATTAATTATTTTTTTCACATGCTCGACTCTTTTTTTTTTTTATTTCCATTTGCACAAAAACTGGGCATTTGTTTATTATTATGATATGAATTTGTTTACGCACCCTCCCCTTTTTCACTTTAATAACACACTTTTTTTGTTGTATCTGCATTAACCATGAACCTTTTTCGCGCGCTTCAAGATTTTACCTTAATCTTTTAGTTGCCAAATCTGGAATTAGTCGCCTCATATGGAAATGGTATTTGGAATTAATCGCCAAATCTGAAAATCGTTATTCCTGATAAAGACAATGGAACAAAATTATGAATTTATTATATTGTTATCGGCTCTTGACAAGTGTGCAAAATTTCGAATTAATCCGACCTTTTAATATGGGTAAAAATCCAGTTCAAATAATCCGTTACATACAAGTGAAACTCATAAAAGCATGTTAAAAAAAAGGAATTGATGCTCGTTTTTAATTGAAGTTTTTTAAAGAAATTCATGGCATAAATTTTTTTGACAATCTGAAAACTATTAAAATGACTTAAGCTGACTCATTGTTGTATTATCCACAAAGCATAGGTTCATTAATTCTAAAGTGCCGGCAGAGATTACAGGGCTTTAATGCTCTTTCCGAATATATTGATGTCCAAAATTAAGAGATTCTTATACAATTAGTTCAGGGGTGAGCAATTTTTAAGATTCAAGGGCCATATTATGGAAGAGAAATATACTGGAGAGCCGCATCCTTTTGAAATGAGTGCATTCATTAGTAACTTCGCATCTCAAAAAAGGTATACATTGTACCATAAAAAAGATTAAAAATATAAGTTCAATAAAATAGTGGCAGTGTTAGTCTATTTATTGTGCTAATTTCGTATCATCTGTAGCTGCAAGCACATTTAATTTTAGCATCAGTAATTTCTCTTTTGAAATCAGGAGTGAGATTGCTTATTGAAATCCTGCAAGTTAATATAAACAAAATTGCAGCTATACATACTTTTGTAGATCTTCATCAGGGGCGTAGCTACCGCCGTATCAATCATTCGGGGCCCCAACATGTGTTACTACAGTCCAACTAACAGGATTCTCATATCTAAAATAGAGCCCCCGAAGGAATTTTGATATAGGGCCCACTTAGAATTGGCTACGCCAGCGATCTTCATGCAAAAAGAGAACTTTACAGACGAATATATGTTGACCAAAATGTAGAGAATATTTTCTATGTAATTGGTCTTCTGACTGTCTTGGCGAACAGCAAAAAACTCTTTGCGAACCGCTATTAGCCCATCTTTGATTTAGTTCGAAGTCTTAGTATACTGAACACGAAATGTGAAACTAATGCTTCCAAGATGCCATTTTTTTAGTGTCGATAAGTAAGCTTACACTTACGGAGAGAGAGGAAAATTCATTTTGAGGAAAATGCTTTTTAAAACTCAAGTGCTAATTTCCGTACTTAGTTTCGACTTCACACCTCGACGACTTTCGAGTCTTGTCCTCTTCATTATTAGGTGAAATTAAAAAGAAAACTGCAAAAATAAGTAACCACCAACGTTTGGATAATAGAATGAGATGGTTAATCTTTGGGAGATTTGAGGCAGGGTAGTCTCAAATTCAAATTGCCAAACGTCAATGTAACCAAACACCGGCGTCAGTGGCATAACGTACATCCCCGCATCGTGTAGACGGGCCCCGGATTCTAGGTAGCACAAAGCCTGATATTACGATTGTGCAATCCTTAGTAAGATCCGGCTTCGGGGCCAAAACCTGACTTTGCAGGGGGGAAGGGGGCTAATATTCTCCGTTATGCCACTGCCCGGCGTTGCATATAACGTACGGTAGGTTTAATTAGACTACATCCGTACAGAAAGGGACTAAGTAAAGTCATCCAATAAAGATTAATATTCGTTGATTACAGAGGCAGAAAGAAATAGAGTAAGAAAGCTTTTCGAGAAATTCACACATTCAGGCCCTTCACTTCAGTAAAACAGAGATCTATATTCGAGTTAGGATCAGTAGTAAACCGTTCTATTCACAGATGAATTCAAAATTCAGCCTTACCAATTGTAAATAGTGGGCGGTAGGCCTAAATACAGCGGAATGCCAACATTAAAATTAACGTCGATAGAGTTCAAATGAAAGAAAAATGAACTATAATGCAAAAGGCAAGCAGATTTATTTATCCTTAACATGAGGTAATCAGTATCAATAATATATTTCGTAATTAACTAATTTAGGACAAGAGGCACTTTCGTACGACAGGTATTGTGCGTCTGCTCCGCATGAGTCAAGTCGAGAAAGAGGCTATGTAACTTGTGGAAGTAAACAGAAAAATCCTTGGAAAACTGTCGCCTTTTAAAGGGTGAGGTGCGCAGATTCCATTTTTAAAAATGAAAAAGCTCATTTGGTCGTGAGTTTCCGGAATGTAACAGTATCCTCGCTGAACGGCATGACGGTTGACTTTAACTCAAAAAAGTATGTTTGGGATATTCTTAGGAGAGCAGTTACAAACTGCATTCCTTTTCCAGAACCTAGGGGGAGGGAAAGCTACATTTTTAGAGAAGACTACCAGAGGGACTTGTAAATTGATTTTGTCCATAACAGCGAGATGCATCAAGACTACAGTAGCTTATAAACCGTTTCGTGAACATGCTGTCACGGGAAGCGAAGTTTTAAGGGCTACTGCTCCAGAAAGCATGATAGGTTTGTTTGCAACTTGCTTACGAAAAAGACATTTAGTAGCTATTGGGAGGCAAATAAAATTTACATCACTCTTCCCAAAACAGAACTTAAAAACTATAGCTGGAGGAGCGAAACGACTATTAAAAAGGCTTTTAACCGTTTTATTTCCAGCATTAATCTATCTGTATTGTGAAAGCTGTGTATATACATATATAAAAGGAGGCATCGTATATATAATCGTATATATATCGTATAATCTTAAAAATCCAGATGGACATACATTTCAAAAATTTCTTGTGAAATTAAAAAAAAAGAAAACCCCAACTTAAATGTTTTAGATTGTTAAAAGAAGTGTTTGGCGATAACTGCATTCCACACGGTTACATTTTTTTAATGGCACAAACGATTTTTGGAAGGTCTGGAGGCTTTGAAGATGATAAACATTCTGGTTAACCTGTATCATTTAAAACTGATGAAAACTTTTTAAAAAATGAATGAAAGCACATGAATAGACTGATGTTTGAATGCTCAGATGATGTCAGACATATTATGAACATTGATAGAGACAAGAAAAATTTTGGCCGAGAATTTGCATATGGTAAAAGTTTGTAAAAAAAACTGGTGCCGAAAAATTTGATTAAGACAATGCTCTGGTGCACGTAGCACTCTTTGTAAAACAGTTCTCGGTGGACAAAAGCATTATCGTGTTCAAGCATCAACCATACTAACAAGATCACCTCATATGATTTATACTCATTTTTTCCAAGTAAAAAATGCATTCAAGAAAAAAATATTTTCAATCTGTAGATGAGGTGAAGGCAGAAATGGCAGACTTACTGAAGATAGTGACACCTAATGAGATGCAGCACTGCTTTCACTGGTGAAAAACTCGTATGCAGGTACTTATTGATAGGGAAGGGGGCATATTGAAGGGGGATAAAAGGCATTTGCACCTTGTTTTCAATATAGCTAATTTTTAAGACCAATCTAGTTAGTTAATTGTCTCAGAACCTCATAGACATAAATCTATATTATTTCAAAATAAAGTAATTAACATCCAAAAAATAATCAGATACAATTTTTTTTATGAACCTTTAATATAAAAATATAACTAAATGCCACAGAAAAAATGTATTTTTTTTAACGCAAGCTTTTGGTTGTTGTTGCTAATGCCACCTATCAGTGTCAGATCAAGGCCCACAATATTCATCATTGCAAAAGGCTGGATATATGCTTGTCTTTAGCCATAGCTTTGAGCACCAAAAAGGTGACAGTACGATTGGGCTCAGTTACACCCCAATTTTGAGGAAGAACAAATTGGAGGTGTGGTAAAGGGCCTCCCACCCTTCCACCAACTTCACAAGAGGATTTACGACTCAGCAGATATTTTGAGTACCCCATGCCATTAAGGAACTATACATTTACAAACATGCCTTGTCAGGGATTCGAACCCAGGCCCTACGCTACAGCAGTCAGCGTCACTAACCACTATACTGGATGGGCAACAAATTGTTTGTAATATTGCTATATTCAATAGTGATTTGAAGTAACTGTACTATAAATTGTGCATATAGTTTTCCATACGTAAATTATTAAAAAAATTTATAATACTTTCATTATTGCGATTTTGCGAACTATTTAGCGATTTAATCTTACCTTTCACTTTTTATGTTTATAGAACAGTATTTTCTAAAAATGCTGATTAAAATTAATCCATCATTTAGTGATTTTGTTTATATATATAACAGAATTTTCAAACTGAAACAAAAATAGGAGACAAGTCTTTCGTGACTAACATGGATGTATATGTTCATTATAAAGATATATAAATTGAAATCCTACATAGAGTAAAAAAAAAATACACATTTAGTCCAGTCACATTAGATGTAATACAATCAAAACAATTAGAGAAAGATGCAAAAAGAGAGCTACAAGAAAATATTATGTATGGATGTATTTCATAATTATATTCATAAAAAGAGAAAAATATATGTTGTGTGCTTTAAATATTGAGCAATTCATGTTTTCTCTTTGTTACTGCTTTTTTTACTATAATTATCAATTTTATTTGATTATGAAACTAATATTTGTTAAATCCATTACATAATCTTTTATTGGTTTATACATTGAAAAATTGCATTTTCACTTTGAAGGATCATAATTATACAAGAAAATCATCTTCACTATTTTAAATAAATATATTTTTAAAAATAAAATTAGTGCACATTTTTTTTTTTTAAAAAGTTAAAACAATGTAAATAGATCCTTAAAAATCAGCATAAAAATATAGTTTTGTGTGATTAAACTTCTGTCCCAAAAAAATAACTGCACTGTAAAATATTTTTAGCTGGATTTTATACACATACACACAATCCACAGTTACTTTCTTCTGAATTTTATAATTGAAAGAAAGTAGAGAATTATAAATAAAGCAGAAAACAATTTTTACATAAAATTATTTAAACTAATTCTTTTCCACCCAATATATTCTAAAGCCCTTTGATCAAACAGTATTTTTAATTTAAATTTTAAAAAATTGATTCAGAATTGTTAATTATTAGAATATATATTAAAAAACTTGTAAATTAAAAATGTTTTTACTACAACCATAAGATAAATTGTACAACATGATCTTAAAAATTAATAAAATTATTTATTTTTTTGGCAAAAAATAAAAGTGGTACAAAGTTTTTCAATATAATAAAAACATTAATTAGTCCCATAACCCCAAAAAAATCAGAGGAAAGGGTAAACCGATGCACACAAACTTCGATTTGTACAAACCATCAACTATTAAACTGTTTTACCAACATCATCACAATATTTCCATTTTTTTTTTCTTCCTATATAGTTGAAACAAATATCTTACTGGCAATAAATATTAACTATATAACAATCTCATAAACTCTCAGTAAACAAAAACACAACAGGGTTTTATTTAATATGTATAAATTTACACAGAAAGTTAAATAAAAAAGATTTTCTACAAGGACACACTTTTAGCGTCTATTTCATAAGGCCTGACCATGCACTGGCGAGAAAAAGTTACAGCAGAGATATCTTCAAGAGGAGCTGTATTAAATGCTAAACTATTTTTGAACTACTTGGAAGCAACAAAAACAATTCAAAATCACCGTAGAATGCTATTTGGCAGCAAATATTTCACATTTTAACTATTAAGCTAAAGATGTGGACCTCATCTTTAAAAATGATTCAAATACAAGAATTCTAATGTTAAAGGATAACAAGATTTTTTTTAAAAAAAACAAAAAACATAATGCAGACAATAGAGGTCCATGATTCAGAAAAGGATGTGCATTTAGGTGAATGTGAGACCTGCTTCTCTGTAAGTAGCATATATCTTCTCAATAGAATTTACATATGCAGCAGTTCGAAGGTCAAGACCCAAGTTGTATTTCATTGCTGTTCGCATGATAGCCTACAAAAAATATATACATCTCACATGAAAGATATATTGTATAATGGATATTAATATATATACATGCAATATAGGACATCCGATATGTATTATGAATTAGTTAAAATTAATTACCAAAAATAACTTAGTATATTATTTTTAAATTATATTACAGGAAAATATAAACAAAGAAATTATAATTTCAATAATAAATAATTTTACTTTAAAAAATAATTATATCCAACTATGGATTATTTGCTGAAAAATATGTCAAAAAACTTTCATATGAAAGTAAAACAATATCCAATAGTCAAAATTCATAAATACGAGGATTGTATTGACTGATTGTTCAATTATTTCGCACTTTCCAGTAACATGAAGGCTAGTGGCAATGAACCTCACAGTTTCCAACCTCAGTCCTACAACCTGAGAGCTGGCATCCCACATACAAGCTTCTACAGAGACATGAGGACGATATTCTACCGATTAAAGGTGCATCACAAAGGTTAAATGTATCTAACTTTTGTGGGTGGAAAAAACAATACTTGCATGACAGGAATAAAACCTAACCTCTTCCAAAAAGGTCTTTTGTGCCTTCATGCAGCATACTCTTTCCACTGCTGAAAACACTTCTCCAAAGCTTCTTTTAGAATGGTCTTTATCACTGTCATAACACTCTGTATCCCTTTATCTCGTAACTCAATCCATCAACAGTGTCTCCAATTTTGGACACCATAAGTTGCAAGGATTTGTGTCTTGAGATTAGGGAGCCCGGGAAATGAGTGAAATCCCATGTTTCACAAAGAGGACAGTCTATTTTGCTGCAGTTTAGGCACGAATTCTGCAGCCCCTCAGGGTACGTTCATCAAGCAAAATTGCATGTACAAAATCTTTACTTTCCCCAACCTCTTCAGAATCCCTCAGTCTCCATCACATTTTTCACTATATCTACAATAGTTCCATTTTGAACAGTTTGTGACCTCCCAAAACACTGATCTCTGATGCATGGTAACTTTTTAATTAGTTGCTCTTTCATTTGTCCTAACCAACAACCTCCAAACACCTGATGAAAAGCTTTCTATTGACAAAACTTCATGCTGAATTTGTTCACTGATCTTCAAAGTAAAAATCTGGCAAACACTTAAAACATCACACATCGGGCAGAAAATAGCAACTAGTCCATTCGAACAAGGAGAACAAAAAGTCAAACATGTGCTTTAAGTTGTCAGGTTGGATATATACATAATAGAGAGCTCTTGTATAATACAAAACAATAGTAACAGTTTACCAATTTAACATGTACGTGCAAGCAAACAGAACTTTTAGAATGTGTCTACAAGAGCTTCTACATCTTAATAATAGATTATATGTTACACACAATAAGCACATGCCTGTTTCATTATGTATGAAATGATTATTTGCATATTAACATAAAAGCTTACCCTGGCTGAACGTTCCATTGTGTAATCCAAACCAGAGTGCACAATGTCTTTTTCAGAAGCACCCTAAAAATAATTGATAGAGATTTCAATTTATAAATAAGTAAGAACAATTTATTTTACTAGTAAATTACTCATGTTACAACAACAACAAATTCTCTTTTTTACAATAAAAGCGCTAAGTAAATAAACAAGTACAGCAGATGAAATTTTAATTCATATATCTAATTCAAAATTTTAGAAATAAGAATGACATGCCTTTATATGATACATAATCAATAACTAATGCATTAATGAAAATAAATTTTTCTATCATTTGTGCCATTTTTAGAAAACATTAGGGTGAGAGAGAAGTCAAGTAAAATTTCACAACATTCAAAACAGTATTAAAAAAAAAATGGAACAGAACACAACCACAAAATACCTTCATTTCCTCTAAAAAAATTAATGACATGGAATAAATGACAATTTCAACATTGCATTTTCAATATTAATGCTGACATGACAGAACTCACATTTTAGAGCCATGGTCAAGTGATGAAGATTGTGGCACCTACTGAGTGTGAAAACTGGGGGCTGGGGAATATGATATGAGAATGGTAGATACTCAGAGTAATTCATTACTACTTACCGAAATCTTCTTTTGAAATGCTTCACTGGGAACAATTGGAATGCGCCCACCTGCTTTTCCAAACCTCCTTTCTAATGATTCTTGAACACTTTCTGTAAAACATAGCACAAATGTTAACATACAAATTAATGAGAATAGTAAGTCAAAAGAATAAAATAAATATTTTGTTTTTAACAAGTGTTAGAAAGGAAGATGCTTGTATATCTTACATAAATTCACAGCTTTTTAATTTTTAAAAAAAAATTTTAAATTATACGATTTTATTTTGTTTTAACTTATTATAGCTTTGTAAAAGAATATCAATGAAGGAACCTAACAATAATCATGACTACACCAATCTTTTCTTTTTTATCATTTTATACCATATGATCAAAATATCAGAATTACCTTTGAAGAACATTAAGAATGTACTTAAAAAATATTTCTATAAAGAAAATGTCCTAAATACTATAAGTAAACACATAAAATTACAGTTATTAATGCTAAAATATTTCATTTAGACAAATATGCAGAACTAAACAATCAAATCCTAAGAAAATTTCTAAAAATAATCAAAACATTATCAAATAATTAAGGGATTTTTGATATTTTCTTTAAAAATTTCATAGTTGACAGATTTAATAAATAGTGTACATATTTACCTAACAGATGATAGTTTGAGTCCCGCTCATATTTGAATAGAAGTCTGCCATAACTGACATGATTTAAATTTTTCAACCATTCAAAATAGGAAACTGTTACACCTCCAGCATTAATGTACAAATCTGGGATGACTAAAATGTTCCTAGACATCAAGATTTTATCAGCAGCAGGAGTAATGGGACCATTGGCAGCTTCAGCAACAATCTAAAATAATACAGTGGAAATCATTTAATTATAAATATGTTAAGAAATTACTTTATTATTACTATATACTGATTATTAAAAACAATCTAATTTATTACTTGAAACAGCACATACATCAATAGCTTCTAATTTAAAATCAAATTAAAGACTGAATTTATTGAATGAAAATTGCTTCAATATTGTACTTTTATTCTAGATATTTCAACATTGGAACCTGTTTATCAAAAAATTTATGCAAACAATATTTTATGAAAATAAAACAAATGAATTAATTTGATATACAAAAATTCTAGGAAATAGTGCAGCAACATTCAAACTTGTAATGTAAATACTATAATATGTGAATTATTTTTTACACACACATATTTAAAAACTATATATGTACCGTAAAATCCGGAATATAACGCACATTTTAACAGGGGAAAAAGATCATTCAAGGATGTGCATAATACTCCAGGTAAGAAAATGAGAGCTTTAAAAATAAGATAAAGGGATAAGAATAGAAAAGTCTGACTTTTACTTATATAGAAATATATTTAAAAGACATGACATTCCTTATGAAATTAAAAAGATTGTATAGTTTTAGAAGTACACTATTTTTTCTAAAGCTTTTGGGATAATATCTTGAATAATTTACTTCAAAACACAAGCAATGCATATGTACATTTCAGAATTCTTGGTAAAAAATCGTTGCACGTTATACGGTGAATATGGCTAAAAATCAAAATATGCAGCTTGAAAGTATAGGAGTGTGTTATACACCACATTTTACGGCAATCACTTTATAATACCAAACTTAATAATGATATTCAAGTCATGATAAGTGAACCTCCAAGTTCCAAAAGGGAAAAAAAATACTTGTTTCAATTCATAACTAACGAAGGATGAATGTAATTAATAAACTAATGACATACAATAAAAATATCACTACCTTCAATAAAAAGTTGAATGAATTTTTCTTTTAGTAAGAAAATATTTTATCGCAATTTATGAACAAAAAAATAAATAAAATTCAGGAACTTTCATATACAACAGCATAATAATTATTCCAAGATAATATTTTATTCATATACAATCTATAATATAATACTCAACCCACAATAATTAAAATTTCATAGATAAAAAAATTTTAATTAAATTTAATCCTTAAAAAAAATTGAAATAAGAAACAAGTTAAATAACTCACCTTGCATTGTACTTTCTCTGCATTATTTTTAGTGATTACTTTCTCTGTGGCTGCAGGAATTAAGATTTCACATGGTTCATATAAAAGGCTCTCTCCTTTATATGGTTCAGCTCCTGGGAATCCATTGATTGTGCCATTTGCCTAGAGGAAATGTATGAAAATGTATTTTCCAAATATCAAACAATTTCTTATAAACATTATCTGTTGCATCCAGAACTTAATGCTGAATATAAAATGAATTGAGCCAATATACTTAAGTGAAAAAATAGTTTAATTAAATAAAACATATGAATGAAGAAATCAATGAATAGCAGACAAGGGTAATTAATCTGATATTCCTTAATACTTTTCTAATGTACATGAAAATTTTGACAGAAGAAAGTTGAATGAAATTTTCGGATATTTTTATAAATTTAAAAGCATTGAAAATTAATATATAACATTTATTTATATTCAGTATATTGAACACAAACCTTCCAGATTATCAAATAAGCATGAAAATTCTTGAAAAAAATAAGAACTTCTCAGTTTTGCAGCATTATGAAATGGTAAATGAATTAACATGCACATGATTGTCATAAATATATGTTCTTTAGATGATATAAAAAATTTTTTAACTCTGAAGCTTTCTTTACATATAAGACTAAAGTTTCAATTTTAATTTATGTCTGTTCAATGAAGCCTAAAAAGTCAACTTTATTCAGACACATTAATAAAATTACAGTCAAAAACATTATACAATTTAATATTTACAGGGGAAAAAATATGCACTTCATGATTTTTGCACCTCTTTATTCAATGGAAAATACCGAAGTCAGTCTTTTGTCAATTTAAATGAAATTTTTATATTAACAATTATTACCTGGAAGCCTTGCTGAATTCATTCTAGACATCTGAAATCAACAGCTGTTATAATAATTACCATCCTCAAAATATATAACATTCTTCCTAAACTTTCCCAAAATAGTGAATGCAATTCTGATATATTTTAAGTTAACCTATAATAAAAATATTTAAACATGACAAAAGAAAAAAAATAGCTGGAATTCATAGAAAAGTAGTTAGCTGCATAGAAAAGTATATCCTGTATGTCAAATCAAATCTCTAAACTTACCATTCTTGTTTTCTTATAAAGCCCACAATAATGTATGGATATTGCACAAGAATTTTACATGTTACTAATAATAAATTTTTGATCATAATCAAGATATTGAGTTGCTATTATACTCGTTCTAATTCCAAACCATGGTGCATAAGATATTTAAAGCTGAGTTGAATTTGCAGTATAGTTCTCTTATTCTAAAAAACTATCTTGTATAACTTGTTCTTCACATGGGTGAATTGAAAAATTAAACAATACGGATTGAAGGATAAAGAAGTTTTTAACCAGTTAATTTTACGTGAATTGCAAATTAAACAAAAAACTTTTTGCGTATCTCGGCTGAACAACAACAACAAATTTGTTACATTTTAAATCTGAAGGTCTAATAGCTGATAAAAAGGATTCTTTTATTTATAATGCCCTGTAACTCTTGTGGGTCAATTTTTGAAAACACCTTCCTAAGCCAATCTCTGCTCAGCAAAAGTAACACATTGTTATAAATTTTGTGTAATGGATGCTTAAAATAGTGTAAATAATTTATATCTGGATGTGCAATACGTTAATATTACTTTTTGTTGTATTTATTTTATATTAAAAATTATAATATTCGCAAACAACGCCATTCCTTACATTGCAAAGGCAATTCAATGGAAACATAGCAAAATGTTGGTGATAGAGCCAAGTTGGCATCTGTTTTGGCGACCATGTTGGCAACTTGACGATTGATTGAATGGTGCAGAAGTCGCTTTGCTGTAGCACCACCTGGTGGGGAGCTGCAACAGAGAGTGCAGCACAAAAACCTTCTCCAAAAAAATACATATTTATGGTAATTTTCATAGTGATAGGTTGAACGGTGTTGGAGTGAAGCTATTTCATATATACAAACATCCATTTTTATAAATATAGATAATCTTTGATGCTATTATATCTTGAACTTGCAATTCTTCTGCTGCAAATCCACACAAAAGGAGAGAGGGGATATTTTTTTGAGGAGAAAAATTACTCTAATGCAAAATTAGAATCATTTACATATACTTCCTCACATAAAAATTCTCATAACTGCTCTCATTTTCAACTTTTGGCACATTTCTTCATTACAATGAAGTTTATTCTCTATTCTGAAATTTCCTAACAAAAAAATAATATTTAGAGCTGCCTTTATAATTTAAACAAATTTATTATAGCCATTTCAAAACTTGCCTTTCTGAAAAGACTAACAAGAAAATGTTTACAATTCCTTCTCAAAACTACTTCAAAAGCATGTCATTTCAAATACAAGATAATTATTGCTTTTAAATAAAAAGTTCTCTTTTGCAAGCAAGCTTACCAATTTCCAATCTTCAAGTTCACGAGGATCAATTCCATTTGGATTAAAAATACTGCCATCCACTTCCATCACTCCAATGCATCGTCCACCTGCTCTATGGAGATAACGCATCACATGGAGACCAACATTACCAAGACCCTAGGAAGGTTATTGACAAAAGATCAATGATAGTATGGCTTTATTAACAAAAAATTAACATTTAAACTAGGCCTTACTTCTGTTATAGAATGTGTTTGGCTTTTGCTATTTTCAAATAAATAGTAAGTATTTTTTGAAGGAGTTAAGTAGAATAGCTACTACATTTGTAAAACTTAAATATTAAAGGATTTTAAAATTATGTTATACAATTATGAACAAAGCTTTTATAAGCAAAACACTCAAAGATGCAATCTAAAATATTTTTTTTTTTTATTATAAATAACATTCATCATCAATTAGGCTCTTAAAGTACTGTATATTTATTCAAATCTAAGCTGAACTTTCCTTCCAATGTTAATGCTACTGGAAATCAGGGACGACTTAGAATTAAAGGCAGAAAAATTCATTTGGATGGGAGAAATTGAACATATATGTATATATTTTAAAAAATTTAATACCGATAAAAAATAATTAATTTCTTATTAGTTGTCATTAATTTTTTTTTAATGTCATAAAAATCATATACCAAGTTAACATTTAACACTGGTTTTTTTTCACAAAAACATGTTGAGAATTTGGGGTGTGCAGCTGGACTCAAATACAGTAGTTCTCTGGAACATTCTGTTGTTTAAATTGTTCGCAACAAAAATGCATACTATTAGAAATAATTAGAATACAATTAGTCTTTAAAATATGAGCTTAAGAAGTCTTATTTAAAGTAATTTAAAAATATTTAAGTAATCTACAAGCAACATATAATAAATTGCAGGTTCTTAGTCAGCATTTATTTTTATAAACAGAGTTAAGCAACAAATTATCTAATTCTTATTACATTCAACTATGTTTATCTACTTTTACTTACAAATTAATAATAAAAAGTAAATTACAAAAATTTACTTTTTATTATTAATTATTTAATAACAAGTGCTTCTAAATTTTTCCAATGCTTTTGAAAGTAATTACAAAATATTTGTTTACAAATAAATATATACAAGAATGCCATATTTACCTGGACAATAAAGGTTTTCCCTCCCCAGCCTGGTGTTGTACCAATCATACTCATATAAGTGGCCTCATTGACAAAGTTATCCAAACCGTGATATACTCCCTAAAATAGGAAACATTTATTAAATTAAGATAAAATATTCTTTTCACAAAAGCAAAATGTTAATTTATTTTTTAGACAATGTATTATGTGTCTGAAATATTGATTACAGAGTGCATAACTTCAAGGATATAAATTTTAAAATTTTAGAAGCATTCTTAATTTTCTGAAAAATAAGGACAGTAGTAAATTTAAAAATATACAACTAAAAATGGGGAGCAAGTTAAATCCGAGACTCACCCTTCCAGTAGCCGATATTCTTCCATGTATTCCACCTTGATTGATAGGTTTCCCAGTTACACATGCATGTGAATTCATATCAGTATGACCTATAGAGAGATTGATTATACATTTAGTAACAATTTTAATTCAGAAAAAAATATTTAGAGCACAAAAGTTTTAAGATAAATTTTGCAAGATACATCAGAAGGTATATAAATACCAGGGTTCATTCTTTGTGTTGTTGTTGTTACTAATGCCACCTGTCTGACGTAGTCAGATCTAATCCCACGAAATTCATCATGGCATCAGGCTATTTTGTATGCCTGTCATTAGCCTAAGCTTTGAGCCCCCATGAAGGTGACAGTCCGTTTTTGCTCACACAACACGATAGATGGCGACACCATTCGGACCCACTGATTTAACGAGCACGTTCTCCGTTTTATATTCGGCGGGTATTTGGTGGCATCGGGCATCGAACCCAGGCCTTCCGGTCTGTAGTCCGATGCTCTAACCACTAGGCTACCCACGGCCCTCATTCTTTGTTCTTACAAGAGAAGGATGCAAAAGTAAAAAAATATTTTTTATGTACAAGGGGGTTTTATGCTTGATAACACATAAAATTAATAGAGGAAGAAAATTCAATTTTTTTTAAAAATTAGCCATGTTTATATAGGATATTATTTTTGCACTATTCATGTTTTATTTGTGATTTATTTCTGTGGGGGAATAATCATGAAACCTTAGAAATCATTGACAACTATCATGATGATGTTTTCAAAGAGTATACATATGAGGGTTCTGTGTTTAATTAGTATACATCAACTTAAAAATATATCAAATCTGTACTTTGTGTCCAATTTCAGATTTCTTTTTTTCAGTCTTCAATAAGATTTCACAGATTTTTGCCATTATGAAATGGGATACACATGAAGAAGAAAAAAAAAGAGTAAAAAAAAAAGACAGTCATTTACAGCAGATCTTATGGTGCAAATTCACACTGCCATAATAATAAATCTGTTGTACATAATTATATTTTTCCTGATAACTACCCTCAAATCTCTATTGTTTTACTTTTGATAAATGCTTTCATAATTTTTTTCACATTTTATAATCACTAGCCCTATCCGCCCCCAATACTGAATTCTTCCAGTTGCAAATTTTTTTAAATGTTTTCACCTGCAGCACTTATTTTTTTAAAAATTTTTCTTTTGGTACTTAAAAATCTTCACCTTCCTGCCTCCTTTTTTCCCCCTGCTCTGTTCTTAATGGAAAGTGTACAAACACAGTTCTTGTTATTTCATTTTTTAAATCATTTTTCAAATGTTTTTAATTCTATTATCTTCACCTATTTCATAAAATTTGCCGTTTTCTTTAATTCTTAACTCATTTCTTTAGTGCTAGGAAGACATCATAAGCAGAAATTTTTTGCCACAAAAGAACTATTGGGTGTGATTTTAATCACACTAAAAAGCTTTTAGTGAATGGCAAGAAAATAACAAATTAGTTCCATGAAAAGAATTCACATACAGTAAAGTCATTTAAAAAATAAAATTCAAATAATGTGCTATAATGCAGGATTTCAGAAAGTTTCACAAAAATAGTGCATTTATTGTTTTACTTATTGATTCATTAACCCCTAAACTACTGATCAAAAGTAACGTGATTTGCTCCCCAGTGCCACAGTTTTTTTTTCACATTTGCAGGAGAAAGGTAAGGCTCACATAAGTAAATCCTCTTCAAACACACACACAGTCAAAGTCATTTTATTGCCTTCCAAAGCCTACGGAACGGTTTCACTGATAGAAGCACAAAGAAAATTGTACTTTGGAAGGATGGGTATATATATGCCGGCTGCACTTGGGGGTTTGATAAAAATTCAAAACCTAGTATATTTATATATATATATTTGATATTACATGAGTACACTCACAATACTTACCAATATCACATTTGGAATTTCCTCACCCAGCAATATCTATTCAATGCAATTATTTACAAAAATATATTTATATAAAATATAATACAAAAAAAAAACATTCTTCATTTCAAAAGGAATTTAAAGTCATAAAGAACAAAGAATTTAAAATAAAATTTTAAAACTTTCATTTTCACAGAAAGAGAAATATAAATACCCTCGAGTGAACTTAATTTTAAAACCTTGAGTGAAAGTTTTAAAATAAGTTAAGAGTATAAATTATAGAAATTACTTTCAGACAACATACAATTATAAAATTTACAAATACGTGAAAACCAATACCAATTGTTTGCGCATAAGTATCAGCAATCCAACTCATTTCTCTTTCACCAGTTCCCATATCTGGAGCTGGAACATCTAATCCAGGCCCTATGCAAGCAAATATACAAATGAATAACTAAAGCATGTATAATACATGTTTTTAATAATCAGTTGCAAGAAAAAAGTACTAGCATACATGAAAACAAAAATTAACAAATTTTTTACAATTATATATATTTCTAGAAAAAATGTCAGACAATTTTTAACTTTTCTTTTGTCATGAAAAGCCTTTTTTTTAACGAAAGAGTGAGATTACCTTTCTAAACAAATTAATAAAATAATTGTGAAATTCATTTTTATACTCTTTTAAGTTATAAACAAAAAGAAGGAAAAATAAAACAAGAAATTTGTATTTAAAAAGTAAATAAGATTCACTGAAAATATTTGAATTTTTAGATCAGTTATTTTAAGCATATCATTCAAATTATCGAAGCAAGAAAACTAAATATACCTCAGAAACAAAAACCAACATCTTAATATACAAAAACTTTTCATTTAAAAAGTTAAACACTTCTTTTGACCTTTAGAATTTAAATATTCTTACACACACAATAAATGAGGTAAAAACATGTTATATTATAACTAAAATTTGCTTAGCTAAATCAGGCTTGCAATAACATTTTTTATTAATTTTTTTAAGATAAAGGATATTTAAATCTTTTTAAAAAGCTTAAATTATTTAATAATATCTTATTATAGTATACAACAAATAGGTGGAGGGATTAAGTTTAAATTTAAAAGCTAAAATACACAGAAATATAATTAAAAGTAAGTAGATATTATTTAAAAACTGACAGTAACAGAAATATGCATTCTATATTTGACCTAATAACAAAAAATGTATTGTTACATATTATCTATATCATGAAAATCTTATTTCTATTGAATTTATAATGAAGTTAACATAGTCAAAAAGAAAGAAAAAAACTTTTTTTAATAGCACACTGAAGTCATACAGGATGAATAAAGTATAAACTGAAATTAACAAATGAAACAAGAAAAGAATTCAGAACTTTATTTTCTCACTGAAACTTTTGATTTGTGCTGTGTATTGATAGCAAACATCTTAATCAGAATATTTCATTGTACATTTAGTTATAATAGTCTTGTAATGTTCAGAACTAATTAATTTCAATGATACACTAGATGATAAATTAAAAATTAATACATTAAATAACTTAAATTCTATGAATATCATTTTTTATGGATCTGTTCAGGATTATCAATTCAAATTCATTATCATTTGCAAATAACATTTCACTCATGTAACAGAAGGGTATCAAAACAAGAAGATATCTTTCTTTAATACTGATTATATAATAAATATTCGATTACAAGAAAAATTTAATACAATCCATTTATCGAACAACTTTAACTACAAGACTTCTGTAACATAGTTACTTGCATAGTATGTAAAAAGTGCCTTTTATATATTGATTCAAACAGTTCACACAAAAAAATAAGTGAAGAATACAAATTAATGAAGGTGACCTAAGTATATTTATTTACTAAATTAAGCAATAAAAAATCAAATACTTTTAATAGCTAAAATAGAGCTAAATTTCTGAGTTAGAACTAATGTAACAAGAGAAAAACTTCGAACAAATTTTTACTTCTGTGAAATAATAAAATTTCTCATTAAATTCAAAACTAAATATATTATCGCTATTTCATATGCAACAGAACAAAACTGCGTGTAAGTATGCATAAAATTTGAAATTTTAAGAACACTGTATAATGAATGAGCATATGCATTAGAACTACATTAAATTATTAATAAATGGAATATTTATTCAAAACAGATTCCAAATTTAGATTGTTTCTTAGCATAAGGTTAAAACAGTCTTAAAATAAAAAAACAATACATAAAGATAAAAATTTTTTCAATTTTTTTTATTTACGAATTTTTTATTTTTTTTTACATTATTTTTAAATTTAATAATAAAAACAGTATAACACAAAATTTAAGCAATTTTTAGATTTTAAGTATTGCTATATATAACATGCAGCCCCTTTTTTTACGAAGACACCTGAAATGCAGGTGTGCAAAGTCGTTTATTCGAGGTATTATTCCAAGTTTTAGTAAAATATAGTGTACTTCAACACTTTTAAGTTCATAAGGAATGTTATTTCTTTCAAAGAAACAATATTCTGTTAATATGAAGAAGTTCTATTTTCTTTATGCTCATCTTTAATTTTTAAAGCTCTCATTTTTATACCTAGTGTACAACACACACCTGCAAATTTTGATATTTTCTGAGTTGAAATTGTGTGTTATACACTGGATTTTATGGTATAATAAATATAGTGCTAACCTAAAAATCCTTTCTTGGCCAACTGCAAGGCAAAATTACGAGTTATTTTCTCCAATTCAAAGTCACTGTATTCCCTTGGATTAATTTTCAAACCAGCCTTAGCACCACCAAAAGGAACATCAACAACAGCACATTTAAATGTCATCAAAGCTGAAAGAGCCTTTACTTCATCAAGACTCACATCCAGGCTGAAACGAATACCTAAAATGCAAAGCTTCATGTATAACATCATTTATAGTATAAATATTAAAGAGGGAAAAGTTTAATTTAAATACTTCTTAATATAATAAAGTAAATGATAGTCTTCATATATTTCAATGCTAATAATTCTTGCTTAATCTTTCATAATGCAATTCTTAATATCATAACCCTCAAAACAAAAGTTAAAATTTCATAATTACATTAAAACATTAATTTTTCAGCATTTCAACATGCTAGTTTCAGATTACATTTCAAAATAAATTATCAACTTTAGATAGAAATCATAAGATTAAACTTTTAAAATACAAAAAGGGCATTTTTAAAAAGTGTATTTACTACATATTTCAAGGAAATCTAAAACATGTTTATTTTTAGTCAACTACAAATTTAATCAAATTAACGCATTTACATTATATTTAGTTTTGATAATTGTAATTCTAAAGAATAAAATTAAGGTGTCCAAGAAAAATTAAAAGGGGAATTCTAAAGAATAATTACGTGTCTGAAGAATATCTTAAGAAAAAATTAATTTGAATTCTCTCATTAATTAGTGTATAATATAAGTGGAAATTTACACGATTTCAAAATCACAGTACAAGAACGAAAATGGAATCGGACATATTACTTTTTAAAAATTCCGTTTGAAAAACTTGCTCATGCTGAAGTGAGATACTCTGCATTTTGCTGAAATTGATTTATTCTGCAATATAGCAGATATATTTTTAAAGTACATACCTCCTTTACATGGAGTCCTATGATGACTGTGTTGAGCTCTCCATCCGTTGATCATCACATACTTTCCACTGTCCCTTTTCAATGGAAAACAAACTTCTAAAACTGAATGGCATGGTCCCAGAATTCCTAAATAGCCCCTCACTTTTTCCCGTTTTTCATCCATACTTAATTTTCCTTTGAATTCTTCGACAAGTTTGTCTTCCACGATCTGCCATCCTTTATGATAAAAATATTCAACCATGTGAAAAAATGACGGTTGCTCTGCATCTTCAACATACTCTAAATTTTCAGGTATTATATGGGAACAGTAATATCTTGACAGTAAAAAACTGGAAGCCCTCAAGATATTCGACCTTGCTTTATTTAGGCCTAGGTCTATTTTATTCCATCTAACTTTACTAAGACCTATCTGGCGAAAGTTGGATAAAATTGTAGTCGTTTGACCTAACATACTGAAAGATGAATATAAAATCTGAATTTGAGCACACGAATAATGTTAGAGATTGATAATATTGAACAATGGTGGATTTATTGCTTATTTAAAAACCTGAGTAAATTTTCACTACACATTTTCAACACACCTTGACTTCGCGCTTACTTACCCCCCTCTCTCCAAATACCAAACCGAATCATAACAAAACCGACGAAATCTACCTTTAAAAAATAGAAGTTAATTTCCCTATAACGCGACTTAAAATTCCCTAAGTTAATCGGATTTGTTTGTATTTGTAAGAATCATTAATTTTCGCATGAACTAGTTCATTGATTAATTTATTTTAATCTTGCTTCAAATAAATTTGGCTAAAAACTGCACACAAAAAATCTAAAAATCGTGTTTTACATTCACTGGAATATCAGTTCAGTAATTTTTCTCTCAATTTAGGTGTTAGGAATATATCAGCCTCCAGGGACATAAGATCACAGTTTTCTCTTGAATATGAAAGATCATGGTTTGTATTTGGATATTTCCTTTCGAATTATTGAAACAATCAGTATAAAAGCGTCGAAAACTGTTTAATACGTAACCTAGAACTAAATTAATTGAAAACCAAGCCTAAACGGAATTCGTTAATATTTATCACAAATTATCTTTAAAACTTCAAAAGCATTACGAAATATGAAAATATTTAGCCAAAATTCAAGCTTCCAAATCTGACTCAGTTAACTTTTGTTTGATATCTTTGACATTTCTTTGTTTTTCAAAATGCTTAAAAAAATTCTTTTTTCATTTAATGTTTGTATATATATATTTTTCAAAACGGCTTGTCATTCCTTGCATCAAAATCACAGATATTTATAACATTTTTTCATTAATTTTTATATTATCTAAGTTCAAATGAAATGTTTTTTTTAATAAGGTAACTGTAGCTAATGCGATTTGTATGAATAAAATTAAGGATACAGGTTAATATTTGTAATATTTTAGAAAAACAGTTGTTTTTAGTATAGTGGAAGTTACACAAGGTTATGAAAAGTTCATAGGAATTTGATGTATTATTTTGAAAAGAATGATTTTTAATAAAGACATTCATTCAAAAAGCTTTTAAACTAAGCAAGACGCATTTCCCCTCTCTCCTGTTAAAACGCCTGTTCTCCGAAGGGTAGACGCAGTAGCCAGGTGGTCATTTTCGCTAATACCTGGCTAGAGATGTCGAGTCGTGGATTCCAAAATCTTGAGTCACTGAGTAGAGGGGAGTTTTATCTGCCGAAGCTTAAAGTCCTTACGTTAGCATGGTGGGAAAATAGGAAAGTGAATGCTCAGGTATGGTCCTCGCCAGTAGCGCACACAAAAAAATTTTCAAGGGGGGGGGGGTCCATGGTCGAAAGGCCCCCAACTCGTATCATATCTCAAGACAACACCAATTGATTCTTCTGATTTCGTCGATTTTGTTAATAAAAAACAGTAAAAAATAAATTATTAAAAAAAATTAGCACTAATTAATAAAGTAAATTGTTAATTACAAGTACTTAATTAAATTTTATGTTATATATATATATATATATATATATATATATATACATACAGTAGCGTACACAGGAATTTTTCACGGGAGAGGTAGGTCCAAGGTCGAAAGTCCACTGTTCTCATACCATGCTTCAATACGCAGCCCAACATATTCTTTCCATTTTGTCGATTTTCGGGAACAAAAAGCAGTAAAAAATTAATTAATAATTAGCATTGATAAATAAAACTGATTATTCAAAACAAATAATTAATTTTTACGTACTATATACATAGAATTATAATCAATCGAGAAAAGATCAAGGGCTTTAAGGGGGGTCCGGATTTACTCCTTGTGTGTGCCACTGTATATATATATATACGATTATCATCAATCGAAAAAAACTCAATGGCTTTTGGGGGGTCCAGACTCCTAGGCAGAGGCAGATTAAAGTAGTTGGAGGCCCTTGGCGATAAAAGGTTTGAGGCCCATGGGCTTAAGAGTCGAAAAACTAAAATAGTGAAAAGAGTCGCTTGCTTTAAATTATCCAAATAAAATGTACTGCTATAATAAAACTCATCGGATAAAGAAAATCATAACTGTATATAAGAAAAATTAAAAACCTTACTTAAGAGCTTACAGTTTTGCTATACAGTTTGATTTCTCTTTGGCAAATTCATCAATTATTTTTATCATATCTATTTTGTCCAAAACATTTTATTCTGTATATAATATAGTCATGTTGTTCCAATTTGTCTTTTCTCCCATAGTACTTCTTAAATTATTTTTATCACGTTTTAAAACTAAAAAAGATCATTCACCTGAGGCATTCGATATCGGTATTGTTAAAAATATTTTCAAAAGTTTTTTTACATTAGGATTTCCCTTGGATCTCGATAAATTTCTAGTGGGGGTTTCACTGTATCTTTGTTTTCTTTTCATTTCTTGTTCCAAGGTGGCGTGGTTGGTTTGTCGCTGGCCTTCTGCACTCATCAAGCGATGGGCCCCTACCAGCACTGGGGGCCCCTGGCGGCCGCCAGGTCCGACACCCACTTAATCCGCCACTGCTGCTAGGACAGCCCCCTTGTGTGCGCCACTGGTCCTCCCCACTTGACAGTGTTTCATATTACAAGGTTTGTTGCCAATAGCTCTCGAGTTGTTTCACAGAGGACAGGTTTTATCCGACTGTATTTTTTGCATGCTGATATCACTACTTTCATCTTTATTCATGTAGTTCTGCCAGCTATTTTCAGTTAGTTTAATTTGCTATTATATTCACTGGGGATAATCACCACTCTCAACTATTCGGAATACAATCTAAAACTGATCATGATCAATGCTCTGACTTCGGTTATGGACACCACCACTATTCCAGATATACCTAAAAGAGAACGGGCTAATTTCGGATCCCAATAAGCCTTATCTTTTGAACAGTTTCATGAACTAATCAATTTACACTTGCCTCCGAAAGTCTGCGTACACAGACGATCCTATTTTACACACATTCGAGCAAAGATCATTAATTGAATTAAGTCTTTCTGAATTAATACTAATGTTTATAGATTCCTGTAACGTCGTAAATTCAAATAATATAAGCAACACAATTACCTGATTAATACATAAAATAATACAAATATTTATAACTTGAGAACGACACAAATCACCTGCGTCAAAAGTCTGCGTACACTGGAAAAAAACTTTTACGATAATGGACTGTAACTAAAAATTAATGTTTCTTAAGCTATTCCGTTCTTTTTGTAACTCTCTCAACATTGGGAGAGATTCAACTAGCTTAAATATTTTTTTTGGAGGGGGGGGGTATTTTTTTCTATTCTTCTACTATGACAGATTCGAGCATTTCTTAGGATGTTATTACGTTTTCCCAGGTTATATACTCGAGTAAATCCCACAAATGTATTGTGCTTAGATCCAGGAACTGGGATGACTTATGGAATTAGTTTGGGATATGGTAGAACAGGTATCTTCACAATGTAAGCCATTTACTTGGTACTTTTGTCCTGCTGAAAGTAAAAATCATCACATACTGCAAATTATTATACAGTTGCCCTTATATTTTGCTTCAAAAAGTTCAAGTAATCAATTTTCTACATTGATGATTCAATAAATTCCAAATTTCCAACCCAAAGGCCTCCTATGCAACCCCAAACATGATGCCTCCACCTCCATGTGTTTGATAGTCGAAAAAAGATTTTCTTTCTTAAAATCTGTTCAAGAATTTTTACTGGCAAAATTTTGTCCTTTTTGATGCAGAAAATACAAAACTTACTTTAAATTGAATATATAACATTTTTGCAATAATTATGTATCCTATTTAAGTGTTTTTTGGCAAAGGGCTCTCTGAGATTGGTTCACTCGAGCAATGAATGGCTTCTTGATAGCAATTCGGGCATGACAGTCATCATTTCTATCGATTTTGGTCCACTCTTTGACCAAATATTTTCTTAAATCTTTCTTGTTAGAAATTTGGGGCTCATATAATTTTTGCTGCAAATAATCCCACACATGTTCAATGTGATTGAAGTCTGGACTTTGCGCAGGAGTCTTAATAACACTAGGACAGTGGTAGAGGACCCATAACTTGCAAATATCTACAGCATGTTTCGGGTCATTACCTTGGTACAATTTAAAATGTCCTGAGATTCCCAGCTTGCTCGCACTTTGCTTTAAATATCGATTGAGAATGTCAAGATAAACATGTTTATTCATTATACCATCAATAAGATGTGATTTTCCGACACCACAGTTTGCCTTGCAGCCCCAGACAATTTGGTTACCCCCCCCCCTATATTTGACAGTAGGCCGTAAATTTTTAACATGCATTGCTGTATTTGATTTCCGCCAATTTTTTTTCTTGCCATCTGATTTAAAAATGTTATATTTGCTTTCATCAACAAAATTACATTTCCCCAATATTCTGTTGACTGCCTTACATACATTTTAGCAAATGCCAACCTAGCTTTTCTATTTGCTTTGCTGATGTAGGGCTTTCTTTGGGGTACTCTGCCATGATACTTATGTTTTCTTAAGACATTGCTGACAGTTTCATTATTTACTGATTTTCCGAATACTTTTACATTGCAATGTCCTTTTTCCTGCACTTGTTCTTAGATTAATGTGTACTTTTGTCTCACAATTCACCTTTCTCCACGTTCATTAAATATCCTTGGACAGCTTGATCTTTGCTTGTTTTCAACACTATTTGTTTTCTTGAACCTGTCAATGATGTTAAAAATAGTAGACTTACTCAATTTCAAGATTTTTCCAATACAGCGAACTGATTTCCCCTCTTCCCAATGACTTATTACGAGATTTCACATACCAACCGATACATCTTTGTTTCTCGCCACTTTTTCCTATAAATAATCTTATCTGTTGAAACGTTTATGTTTAGCTTTTAGTCTAAAAAGTGCTGTGAAATTTAATTCTATTGTAATACGCAGTCTTTTTGTTAAATTTCTCATTTCAAAAGTCTCCCAATACTTTTTGATTCCAGTGTGCCTATGAATTACATTTGAAGAGCTACATCAAATTATAATTCTATAATATTAATAAAATTTTCCTTATACACTGTTTAGCAAATGTTAAATGTTATTTCTTAATTAATTAATTTTTTTTTTAATGTGATAAATATTTTTATAAATGGTTATATAGTTATGCATGCTAAGTGTCTCAATATTTTTTGAGTGACTGTATAACCACACAAAACTATAATTAAACAGAATATTGATGAGAATGGAGATCCAAGAAAGCCATTTCTAACTGAAGCCTCCTTTTGCAATCTTCTTAAACTTCATCACTCAGCAAATGAAAAAAAATTTGAAATCAATTTTGTTCAAAACTTTATATTGTTAAGTTATTATCAAGGTATTGTCCATTTCCCTACTCGTAGGGTGATGATTTTCATTGAAGAGAATACAATAAAACAAAAGTAGACTCAACTAAATAAATCTGAAACTTAATAACAACAGAATTAAAACACTCTCCCGGATACCTCTGTAACAAATTCCATAAACTTGACATCGGAGAATTTAGTACTGAACAAAGACCCCACAAGTGATAACTCACCTATCTCTATGATAACCTTATCCCCTGCCAGTATTGAAATTCGAGCAATAGTTAGAATAGAAGTTATTCTAAGCGAACCATGTGGACCAAAAATAATATTCCAAATTAAAAAAATATTGGCAATCTAAAAGAATTTAATCTAAAAAAATTTCCCTCAAGCATTCAGGCCTTCCATTCTATCAGCCCATAGATGCTAATACTTAAGCAGCTCATACAACTGAATGTCTGGAAGAAAAGTACTAAAGTCGATAATCCTCGCGGTCCCCTGTTGAAACCGATCCCTGCTCAATAATGAAATTCAAAGTTATAAACAAAACCAAAGGAAATATGCAACTTTTCCTTATCCTAATTGGTCATGGCCTCAAACTCAATGTAGGCGTTGTTACCATTGATTCGGTTAGTGTATTCGAGTCCTGTTGCCACTAAGGACCCACCGAATAGAAGGATTGATATATTTTAAATCTGTTGAGATTCAAAAGTTCTCGCGTTGGTATGGAGTGTAAATTTGGAGCATGAGATGTTAGAGAGTTTAGATGTCTTGTTTGTGTGACTTAACTACAGTTCAAATTACAAGGAATCTATTAGATAGGTCATTATTCGAATATTAAAATTGAATCTTTGAGAAAATGTTAATTTCTAACAAATAGTTTAAGTGTGAACCCTTTTTTGTTTACTCTATATATTGCATCATAATCCTTTTCTGGTTCAAATGCAATAATAAGCATTAATATGAGTAGGAGTTCATACAGTAAACTATTCAGATGTTTCCCAAATCTAAGAAACTTCCGATACACATCTCCCTATGCCCGGGATTGATTTGATTAATTTTATTAACGTTTACACTCTAAAGTAAAGTGAAGGCTCTTAGCATCGACCCCGCAATTTTGAACCTTGGTCGAGTGACATGGACAATGTCTGAGTTTGAGCCTCACTCTACGAACTTCCCCAACACGGAAACATGAGGACTTATAGCAATGGCAGATTTACTGTTCATCAGCCTCTCTATAAGGAATGTCTTCAGTGGTACAATCACATGAACTCACAACTCGCTATTCTCGAGCTGGGGACCATGGTTTTTAGGCCCTGATTGAGACCGAGGCCTCCTGATGTCTAAGAAGAAAGAGAAAAATTATACTCCTGATTGTAAAATAATGCAACACCATATAAAGGAATCATGAGAATTAAATGAAATTTAATGCACAAATCACTTGTATTAGTACAAATAAATGACAAAATTTTCAAAGTAAAAAAAAATATTTAGCGTCCGAAATCAGTATTTGGTGTAACCACCAGGTGCTGCAATAAGTACTGCTATACGACGTGGTATGGTGTCAAACAGATTTTGAATGTCTGCTTGTGGAAGAGATTTTATATTGCCTGTATGCGCAGCAAAAGTTCGTCTTTTGAAGCTGCAGGACGCTGATCACGAGCGAGACACCGGCCTACCAAATCTCACACGTGCTAAATAAGCGACATATCCAGCGAATAATCAGGCCATGGAAGAAGTTGTATGTGTTAGGCTGAACAGTCTTTGCAACGTGTGGACGTGCATTATCCTGGTGAAAGATAGCTCCAGGTATGCCTTGAAGGAAGGACTGTACGGACGTGCCTGTTGCTATTGAGATCCACCTCAATTCGTAGCAAATTGGATCGCCCATGATAAAAAAATCGCACCCCAAACCATAACTCCAGGTGTTAAACCAATATTTCGTTCGATAAAGCACTCTGGAAGGCAGCGTTCACCGGCATAGCGTCTATCACAAATGCAGCCATCATGGTCCCCTAAATTGAAGCGTGATTCATCTGAAAAGACAATTTCGTGCGAATCAGCTTTCCAGGCTCTGTGATCATGAGTCCATTGCAGACGCAGCCATCAATGATTTGCCGTGAGGGAGATCCTGTATAAAAGCACCCTTGAACGCAATCCATGGTGCAGCAGACGTCGACAAATTGACGAAGCTGACATTAGTACACCTGTAGCAGTAGACCAACGTGTTGCCAACTGCCTGGAGAAAGCTGTATGGTCATCTACAGCTATGCGGAGCAGATGTCGATCGTAGCGCGCTGACGTTACCTTCCGTCATCCACTGCCAGTTTTTCGAGTTGTTCGGGCTCGTCGGTCCACTGCTTATAAATTCGCATCATTGTAGAATTGTTCCGCTGCACATGAGCTCTTATTGTATGATAGGAAAATCCTCCTTTTCGAAAGCCGATACCCTTCCCCCGTTCAAATTCCGTAAGTTGTTGAATTTTCTCCTTATTTCGTCGTGGAGGCATACTTAGCTCTCACTAAACGTTCGCCACTAACAAATAATCATTAACTATTTTCAACGTCCCGCTACAGCCCCCTGTTTATACGCTTTCAGCATCAGTTCAGAGGGCGCTGTGCACGCCATGCATTCGAGGTGACTCTGAAACTTTACTATTTTACGTAACATTCTATAATTGATATTTGCTGCATTAAATTCGGATGATTCCTTCATGGTGTTGCATTTTGTACACACAGCAGTGTATATAGCTGTACCAAATTATTTTATTCCTCCTTAACAAATTCCTACATCCACTATTCCAATTCGTTCAGCCCTCCTTCAATTAAAACTTAATAAAAATGTACGAAACGTTTAATCTGAAAAAAAAAATTTACTCTAAAATCTTTCCATAATTAAAACAATACTTTATTCTATTTTAGACTCTAAATTAGATACGCTATAAAGCAACTGAAATAGCTTCTTAATGTATTTCTCAAATTTGAAATTATTGGAATGGTGTTTAGTTCGTCCATTTCTTCATTAGTTTCCTTTCTTTTAATAGTAGTTTGGAATGCAAACACAAAAATGCAAAATAGAACGGGAAGATTTTATTGAGTCAGGGAGCTTATGAAACAAACTTCATAAGTCGAGGTATAATTTTGCATATAAAGACATATAAACTATTTTTAGTTGGGGCTGGAAATGAAAGAATCTGATAATTTAGGGGAAAAAGTGTTTAATAAAATCTTAGAAAACACAAATACAAAATCGCAAGCCGAAATTATTTTGATGTAGAAGGTTTCATAAATCGAACAAAGTAGTCTGCCGGCTCACATGTATTTTTTCTCCTGCAAAATTTCCTCGTAGAATGCTAATAATTTTTTTTATTCCTTGCTTTATTCAAAAAACACTTTCTTCACTTGGAGTCTATTTTTTTAAAATTTGTACCCCTTTTTCTATTTAACTGGGGCCTTCTGTCAAATTCCCAACCGCCATTCGATCTTCTGACAGAACTGGGTCTAAAGTTCTTCAATATCTTGCTCGTATATTTCTATGAGCTCATCAATTACCAGCTCCTGATTGTGGGAATCCAGTATTTCTTGTACACCATCACTATCCACTTCTAAATTTACTTGCCTCGCTAGATCGACGACTTCTTCAATCCCATTACCAATTTCATCATGTTCTGGTTCTGATTACGTCTAAGTTTCAGTGATGGAAAACCTCATCAAAGGATTTGAAAATCGCGTAACTACGGATTCGTGTAAGTCAAGGTATTACTGTATATAGCCAAATGTGCCTAATTTTAACAGTCGATTTAAAAAATCCATTCGCGATGCATTGTCAGCGTTTGACAAAAAAGTTGCAGAATTCTTAGATGTCAATGGTAATTTTTATTTTCTGCGTAGAAGGCATGGACTCTTGCTCATGTCAGTGTCAAGATTCAACAAAAACAGTCTATTGGGAGAAAATATTTTTCTTCAAAGCTTTCTTTACAATTAAAATCTTTATATTTACAATTATCTTAAATAAATATATCCTTCAAAGTGAGTTTCGGCTTAAGAATACTATTTTAATTTGCATGAGCGATGTACAATCTGTCTTTATAAAATTTTACTTTCATTCAGCTATCAATACTTCTTTTTATTTTTTTCTACGTTTTAAAGAGTTATACAATGCATTCATAAACGTATCTCATTAAAGCAAATTCAAAATTTATTTTCCCTTTAAAAAGTCACATTTTATGTATTAAAAAAGATTTCACTTATTATATATATTCAGCAAAATACCAAAAATATTTTCCCTTCGTTTTGGATTCTTTACAATTCGTTATATACGATTATATTGTAACTATAGTCCAGTTTGGAATATTAAGAATAAATGCTTTAACCTTAAAAACTTACGCTGTCCTCCAACGTTAAGGTGTAAAAATCTCATCTGTTTTTTAAAAATTAAATAACAAAACAAAAAAAAATGGGGCACATGTGCTTCAAACTGCTATTACTAAATTTTACAAATTTTAAATAAATAATTGGTTTAAGGGAATGTAAAATGAATAACTTCCTGTTTAATCAGTTATCATAATAAACAAATATTCGACTTTTTTTATTTTTGAGATACGGAGACTATTTCATCCGTTTTAAGCGTTTACTCTTACGTATTCCAATCGAAAATAAATTTCACATTTTAAGGTATCCGACTGGTTGCGACAACTTTTTTTTTTAAAAAAAAGGAAATATGAGGATTTTTTGTTGTTGTTATTTTTAGATTTGTTTAGTGCATTTTAAGAAAAATATGCTAAAATTAAGAAGAGAAAAAGAAATTATTATTACTAAAAGGGGAATAAATAGGTAAAAATTGACAAAAAATAGCATAAATGTGGCACATTCTGCACCAAAGATTTATAACAAACTTTCAATTTTTTTAATCTAATGTGTTGCTATATTATTCAATTTTGAAATGACCTTCAGGATAAGAGATATTTTCTTTTTTACAAAAACTAGAGTACTTTATCTCGGTTACTATATGAAAATGCTTAAAAAGACAGTGATTATATTCACATAAGGGACTGTAAATTTTGTAATAAAACAGTGATTGATAAATCTGAAGGTTAAAACAATTCTACTACTATACAGAACTCACAGAAAAATTTCAGTTAATTATGTTTAAAACTTTTTAGCAATCGTTGACCCCGTTTGATTATTTCGAAAAATCACATTCTAGTAAAACGCGTTTTAAAGTGTATGACATCTTTCTTAAAGTAATGCATCTGCTTTTACTAAAACACTTGTAGTTTTTGTTCTAAGTAAACGGAAAATGATAAACTTGGTATTTTTATAAAGCTAATACGATGCCCTTAAATAAAATCATAAAATTTTTTTGTCAATTTTTGGCAAAATCACAGTTTTAGGGTAGTCTTTAGGGTAGGGATACCTTAAATAGTCTGCTTATTCATAAATAATTACATATTCGAAAAAACAGATTTTCTCCCTGAAAAACGTCAGAGTGATCTTTATAAAGCCGAACTCCAGATAAGAAGTGAACGTATTTATGTGTAAAATATCGTGAAATCGTTTTTTCTCTTAAATATTTTTCCGGGGGAAAGAATCACCAATATTCTACTAATAACAAATTCGTATAATGCATTTTGATAGGTTAAGTCTGGTGGGATTTCGCCACCTTTCACGGTCGACTAGACTTTATACATGTACTACAATGAATTATAGATGTATAAATTTCCTTACATAAGCATATATGAATACAAAGTGTTTTTCGTTACGTATAACACAGAATTTGTGCTAACTTGGAGAATTTTTTTTCTGTGATTCAGCAGTCTTTTTTTTAATCCTGTGACATATATGGTACTTTCTAATTATTTAAAATTTATTCCAATTCATTTTATAAAGTGAAAAGAGAAGAATGTGATGTCAGGACTTTGGTAAGTTTTCAAGCTTGTGTTACATATGATTATACTTCATTTTAAACCTATTTACGATCATACATTGCTTACAATTTTGCTATTTGTTCATTCTGAAAATTTATGACCCGCTAAGAAAATCATGAAAATTTTTAACTCTGTTATTTCGAAAAAATGTAATTCGATTTTGAAACAGATTACATTTTTAGCTACTCGCTGGTATTTTTTTTTTTTTTTTGAATTTTAGACCTGTGTCTACTTTGCGTTTTCAAACATTTATTTACGTCGAGCCTTTCTCAGCCGACCTTGGAGCAAGCGCTGACGTCTATTTTAACGGAGCATGGCTATCGGTTTCGCCACTTCTTACCATAATCAACACAACAAAACAATGGGTTTATGTTGTTTTCGTGTGTGAAGTAACTCGTCTACACTTTTTTTATCCTGTTATCTCTTCATTCGTTTTTTTCTCCTCATCGCTTAGCATTGGAAAAAAGAAAATGCGTGCTTAGCTCAGAAATTTTTAAATTGTGTAATGGATTGTAACAATGAACGCGTTTTTTGCACTCTAGTGCTGTAGAATTTTCTGTCCTTTTAATGAAAAGGGCGATATCGAAGATTACGTGAAATAGCTAAGCGTAGGAACAGGGCGTAACGGATAATATCAGGCTCCCCTGCAAAGTCAGATTTTGGCTCCAAGCCGTATCTTATAAGGGATTGCAAAACCGTAAGGGGCCCCTAGAATCCTCCCCCCTTCCCAGCGATGCGGGGTGTACGTTACGCCACTGCGTAGATTGCTACTGTTTCAACAAACATAAGAGATTTCTTCTTCTTTTTTTAATCAATCATAATGATCTACAGTGCACTACTTAAAGGAAGCCACATTTTCACATTCCAATTTTCTAGACACAAACTCAATTTCAAACTAACAGACTTCAGTCTAAATTAGTTAGAAAGTTATATGACCCAAAGGTACTTCATGTAATACCATGACTGATTTCACCAAATCAAAGGACGTCGCCAATTAAAAATGTCACAAATGCTACCATTGTTATTATTACTGGGTTGAACTTGCGCAGGCCAGTTTTTTTTTTACAAATGGCTTCATATTGCAGCATTTAATGACGTTTTTTTAATTTTACAAATTGATCGACGGTGTGATACTAAGTACAACTAAATTTTCCTCTTCTAGAACCAAAACCGAGGCATTTAGTGTTAACTTATGTCACCATTTTTATTCAAAGTAATTAGTGTCCATGGTAGTTGAGGGTCACTGCCACGAATTATATCCTCTGTTGTTACTGTCGAGTTATAAATTGAAGTTTTGATGCCACTAAACGCCCACAGTGTAGAAAGGCTACGTACTTATGTATTAGCATCACCACACCCAAAATTGCACACGAGAATCGTTTTTTTTCCAAAAAAAAGATACGTAAGAATGTTGTTTTGATATCATTGCGCGATACAAGTGGCACAAATTTTGCTGCGGTGACGCTAATACGTAAGTAAGTAGCCCTTCTATATATATATACACTGGGTCCTTAGTGGTAATAAGACTTCAATTTACAACTCGACAGTAATAACACCGGATAGAAATTCGTGGCGTCGCCCATCCTGAATGTGGTTAGCGACACTGACTGATGTGCCGTAGGACCTGAGTTCGAACCCGGAGAAGGCATGAATGTTTGTAAATGTATAGTGCCTTCGCGCATGGGGGTGCTCTAAATAGTCGTCGAGCCGCAAGTCCTCTTGTGTGGTTGTGGAAGGAGAAGAACTAATCCCAGAACTAAGCTCTGACCACAATCCGATAAATATTCATTCCCGAGAACCACTCAATTTCAACTTCCCCACCTAACTCACACTACCTGGAGTAAATTTAAATCTATTCTATCTAACCCAATAATTTCTATCTCCCTGATGCTAATTCTACTGACGAGGTTGACACCCAAGTGGACAACCTCACCAACGAAATTTTAAGTGCCCATGCCAGTGCATCAAAACCAGTCCACCACTCGGAACAACCATTTGTCCAGGTGAGCTTAAAGAACTGATTAAAGCAAGAAACCGAGCCAAGAAAACTTGGCAAACCACCAGACACCACAACACAAAACAGAATTAAATAGACTCCAAAACAAAATTAAAAGAAAAACCTATCTCTACAGACAACAAGTATGGGAGGAAACACTTTCCACTCTGAGCACTGAGGACAATTCCCTCTGGGACTGCCAGAGCATTCAGAAGGAAAGCCGCCCCGATTTCGGCCTTAACGGCCCTGACGGTACTGCTCTCAGCGACACACACAAACTGATCTTATTGCTAATTCGCTGGAGAGACAATTTCAGATCAACGACATACATAACCACACAAAGACGAAGTCATCTCAAACATTGTGGATGCGTACTTCATCACTAATAATAACAACACCGACCCCCTCCCCCCTCTCTGCCTTCGGAACTCATCACTGTTATTAAAATGTAAAATCAAGAAATCTCCAGGCAGAGATGAATAACGAATAAAATGCTTAAAAACCTACCTCTACTAATAATTTTCCGGATCACTAACATCATCGATAGCATGCTTAAATTAAAATACTTTCCCACATCATGGAAACGGCAGTTGTGATTCCGATTCTGAAAGCGGGAAAAGCAAAACGCCCAGAGTCATACCGCCAATCTCGCTACTCCCAGTTCTCAGCAAGCTGGCTGAAAGAATTATCTTAGCCAGACTTAATGACTTCTTGGAAACTAAAACATCCTGATTCCGGAGCAGTACGGGTTCCGTCCTCGTCACTCCACAACTTACCAGCTTCTCAGAGTAGTCGAGTATATCAAAGAGGCAAATGACAGGAATCAGAACACGGCCGCCGTTTTTCTTGATATCCAAAAAGCTTTCGACCGAGTCTGGCATACCGGTCTAATTTTTAAACTAATAACTTACAATATCCACCCCTTAATTCTCCTAATTAAATCCTATATCTCTAATAGAACTTCTCAGTTAAGATTAATAATACTTACTCTCAAGAAAAGACAATAAATGCAGGGTAGCTCAAGGGTCAATTCTTGGCCCTATTCTATTTAACCTGTATGTCAATGACATTATTAAAAGCACTAACACTAAATTATGTATGTACGCAGATGACACAGCTATACTATCACGACACTATGATTCCAACACCCTTATCACCAACTTAAATGAACACCTAGCTCACCTTGAGACATGGTTCTCAGTGTGGAAAATCGCCCTGAACACGTCAAAAACTGAAGCAGTTTTCTTTTCTAATAAAAAACTACCTCCGGAAATTATTTACAAAATCAAAGAATTCCCTGGTCTCAGCACACCAAGTATCTTGGTGTCATTATAGATAAAAACCTCACTTTCCGACAACACGCAACATATGTTAAAAATAAATTTAAAGCAGCGGTACGCGTAAACTACCCTTAATTTGCAGAAAGTCTAACTTAAGTAGACGAAATAAAATGCTTATCTACACACTGATCCTGAAACCTCTCCTCACCTACGCCTCCCCAGTCTGGGGACACGCAGCAACGTCCAACATTAATCTAATAGAAACTGCTCAAAACGTAATTATTAGACAAATTTTCGATGTGCACTGGTACATCAGAAATAAAGACCTCAGAAATTCATGTAAAATCCCACTATTAGACAAACCATTAAAAAACTAGCAATAAAGTTCTTCAACAAAGTGGATAACCACGAAAACCCAACTCTCCATGAAATAGATCCCTATAATACCTATTCCTTTATTAGAAGGCCAAGAGACATCCTGGTCAACCCAGATTTTGATTAAATCCCGTTTACTTTACCATTTAATTTCTTTCTTCTACTTAAATATCCTTTTTCCACCGGCCCTTTAATTGCCGGCCTTTAATCGCCGGCCCTATGAACTATGGACGCTTGCTGCCCCCTGATTGGCTAGGCAAAACCCGCCTACTTCCAGATATCTAAAATTTCTTTCATCTCCCTTGTCTCGGAGCCCTTCTTTAAGAGCTCCTATCAAAATTTATTATCATCGCATCTGGAATATCTTTAACTCGCTGTATTCATTAATTTAAACTTTATCCACCTCAAGTATTTTTATTTAAAATGGGCAACAATAAGTATCGTTTCAGTCTCTCCAAAACCCATGAAAGGAGATTAGAGTCCTGCCAAAGGACTAGGTGCTCCATAGAACCCACCAGCTTATACCTTGAACGGGTCTGCACGAGGAATTTTTTTTTCGACGCGCAATGGTGTGACCGAGTGATCCGGGCAGCCGGGTTAGTGAGTGGCGAGTTTTTGAGACTACTGTATTAGTTTTGATACAGACCATGCATTCCAAACACGCTAAACTATAAATAATACCATGAGATATACATCCTGAACATCTTTCATTTTTAATCAAACATTTGCTTTTTATTATATCAAAAATGTTTAATACTTAATATGATTTTTTTAATTGAATATTTTTCCTTCACTTAATTTACTTTAAATAACGAACAGCTATTTCTTATATCACAAAAATCATTAATATATACGCCTCGATTTTTTTTAGAAAAATTTTAGCATTGTGTGTATTTTATAAATCAAGACAAATTTAATATACGTAAACATCATATAATAACTAAGCCAAAGTAAATTTATTTCAATGATGAATGTAAGAATATGAAAATATTAATTAATTGGAATTCAAACAATGGGAGTCCTATTGTTGTAAGAAATATTTCGAAAAAAATCGTAATAAATTAAACTAAACTTGGTGAGTATTTTTTCTGGCATTTACATTTAAATTAAATCGGAATTTCGAATCAGTAATTCTGTGTTTCCTGAATAGTAAAAAAATGCATAGCAATTTGAAATAACTAGTATTTTTTCATTGTGTCTTTCTATAATCATCAAGGTGCTTTTTTTTATACATCTTTGTTTAATTATTCATCTTTAAAACTTTTACTTTAATCAATTTTGTTATGAATAGAAAAATCAATTTTAATTATTCTTTCAGAAAATTGTGAAAATATATTCCGTTTTTCAGAACGTTTTATTGTGTTGTATGATTAAAGAAAATTTGATTCGTTTACTTACCCCTGGGATTTTTTTAATAAAATTAGTTTTTAGTCATCTCTTTTAGTTATTTTGTTTATTAATATTTGACCAACAATTATTTCACCTATGAAAGTAGAGTATTCTTTTTCTAACTAATATAATAGTTTTAGGAAAATGTTAGTAAAATCTTTTAAAAAGCAGGTTAAAAAAAGAGGGTGGAGAGGTGAAAAAAGTAATTAAAACTTTACAGATTATATGCCTCATAATATTTTGCGGTAAGACAGAAGATAGGAATGTTTCGGAAAAAAATCATAATTAACAAAAAAAATTCTTCTTTTATGTTTTTTATAGTTTTATCCTAAAAAAATCACAAAAGATTTGTCATTTATGAATTTTCCATTGTATTCTATACATTTATAATTTACCCTGCAAGTAATTAAAAAGAGCAAAGAACGAAAAGAGCATTAATCCTTTTTCTACCATATAAAAAGGAAGTACTTTTTTATTTTCTTAAAATACCTTGTACTCTAAATAGATTTTCTGATAGTTCTAATAAAATAATAAATCAGGGTGATTGCTTAAATACATCCACTTTGATATTTTTAGGTGAAGGAAAGTTTTTCTGCTTCACAGATTCACACACACACATGATAAGATTGAGAAGTGAAAAATTGTCCTTAATAAGGTACCAAAGAGAGCCAAGAAAAATAAGTTATAATTTACAAAAGATTAATATAAATCAACTTCTCCTTATTTTCTAAAAAGAAGTATATAAATTTTAACAATATTAACTTCACTTTTCTGAGAGAGGGAGAGAACTGTATTATTCTTTCATTTTCAACATGTATCTGACAAATATTTCTTTGATAGTATTCCTTGAAAAGACTAATCCTTTAATTATTTTATGTACACACATGCGTCTTGTGTGTGTGTGTGTGTGTGTGGTGTGTGTGTGTGTGTGTGTGTGTGTGTGTGTGTGTGGTGTGTGTGTGTGCGTGTGCGTGCGTGCGTGCGTGCGTGCGCGTGCATGTGTGCGTGCGTGCGTGCGCGTGCATGTGTGCGTGTGCGTGCGTGCGCGTACGTGTGGGCGTGTGCGCGTGTGCGTTCGCGTGCGTGTGCGTTATCGTGCGTGTGTGCGCGTGCGTGCGTGTGTGTTTTACATTTATTTGTAAAAAATGACAAAAAATACAATCTTTTCGCATTCATTTGGAAATAAACTCAATTAAATTATTAATAAATTCAGTTTAAATCACAAATTTTAAAGAAACAACAGTAAAACAGTTTTTATAAGAAAAATAACTCTTTTAAAGCCTGTATTTATTGAAAATATATTCAAAATAAACAAGAAAAAAATGTAGAAGATTACACATGATTTGTTAATTGGGAAAGTGCCCTTGCAATATGTGTATGTGAAAAATAACAAGCTCAGATTCCAATTTTTAAGCATTTCTGATTTTTTTCGTTAAAAACAATTTAATATTTTCAATTCAATATCTTTCATTCTAGTTTTTATTGTATACTCACCTTATTTCCCAATACAGTTTTGCAACAAAAAATTAAAAATAATAACAAATGTGATTATAGCACACAGAATAGGAACATCATTGTTAATGCATCTGTTTGTGAATACAAGAACGATATAGTGATTTCATATCCTTGTTATCCAATTGATTATTCATATTCTTTTCTGTAAATTTATACAGCACCCTTAAAAATGTTCGTAACACTTTTCATGAGAGCCTTTTTCCTAGGCATCACAATTTTACATTTGTTCGTCTAACATAAGTTATTACATTTTTTATTGAATTATACAGGTATTTTTTTTTTGTTTTACCTGACACTCAATATAAATTTGT
Source organism: Trichonephila clavata (assembly GCA_019973975.1). Taxonomy (NCBI): domain Eukaryota; kingdom Metazoa; phylum Arthropoda; class Arachnida; order Araneae; family Nephilidae; genus Trichonephila; species Trichonephila clavata. The sequence goes on along the minus strand of BMAO01001492.1, from coordinate 76,757 downwards.
TTTAGAATAATATTCAATAATTCCTGTGCCAAGTGATAATAACGAGAAATCTGAATTATTTTCCAGGATAGTTATTGCAGTTGATTAGTTTTCAAATTTTACTGCTGTCTATAGGTACAATGAAAAAATAAATTACATCAGACTTTTTTTTATTCGAATCTTGCTTTATTCTTTCATGAATGATTTTTTTCTCGTGTTATATTGTAATGTAATTAAAATTGTTTAATAGGTTTGCTGTTCTGAAAACAGAGTTTTGTCTTTCTTTGTTAGTTTTTAGGTATTTTTGGATTGTATTACCGCAGAAGGATTACCAGAACTGATAAACTGGAGAATGGAAATTAGATATTGAATGAAAATTCTATAAATGATTCTTCAATACAAAAACACATTCATTAATTAAGGAATTTCTATCGCATAGTTAGTTTAAAACTGTTAATTATTTCTAATTCATTTCTTGATCTAAACATGGCACTTAATTTTTTAAGTATGTTTTTTAGTAAAGTATTAATAATATTCTCCTAATTTAGTTCTTTGGTTGACCTAGATTTAATTGATGAAAGAATTATATGAAAGATACATCTTATAATTGTTTGAACAAAATAACTTAATGTGTAATTAATTTTAATAAATTATTTTTAAATGAAAAGATCATAATATTTGTATATTAGGATCCTGAGAGCCAAAACTCAAAGATAAAGTATCAATTCCTTAAATAAATCAATGTAATCAACATTGTCCTTCAATGATGTAACCAATATTGTCCTTGTATGACAGTAAATCTTATAAATATTTGAACAAAATAGCAAAATTTATACTTAATATAAATAAATTATTGTTAAATAAAAATGTTATAATATTTGTGTATTGGGATCCTGCGAGCCAAAACTCAAAGATAAAATATCAGTTTTTTAAATGAATCAATGCATTCAATATTATCCTTCAAGGTTGCATTTAAATCATCTCTGCATTCAAGATCATCTTCAGTGAGTTTTTCAATGTTATTCGAATTATATAGAAACCCTTATGATGTATCATGCTCAGGATAAATTTCAAAGCTTTTCATAAAAAAAATAATAATCTCACTATCAATAGACAGAAAAATAATAAACTAGAAAATATTGCCCTGAATAAATCTATTGATCGATTTCTAAATCACAAAATCGTTTCTTTTTTTCCCCCTGCATCCTGTAATTCTTATAAGTTCAGATTTCAGTTTAAATTCTTCAGCCATTTTCTTTTCATTTATCAAAAAAGATTTAAATCCCTATTCACGATACTTTTCAAATATCATATAGGGCTTTTAAGTGTGAATTAAATGTGAATTTCTATCGATATTTATATTGAAATATCTATCAGCAGACGTAATGATTGATTTAAAACACCCAGGAAATCTTTAGATTGGTCAACGTGAAATGTGCTCCAGTTTAGAATTAATATTCAAATATATTCTTGGTTTTAAATCCAAGAAAAATAAAATGAAACCATTTGATTTTGCAAAATCTTTTAGTGGCGTTGTGTCTTGTGTGCTCGCATCATTCTCAACCCCTTCCACCCTCACCTGTCTGCGTAATGTATGATTTAGATGCAAATTTTCATAAAATTTTTACAGTCGAATGTATAAATATTCCTGCTTTTATAATGATATTTTCAGGTGAACACAGTAAAGCTTCTTCTTTAAATATTTAAATAAAAAATCATAGCTTAGACATATCTTTAGTACAATGGTTTACTTTAGATATTACAATGTGAAATTTCACTATTCCAAAGAATTTCTTTTTGCAAGTAAACATAAAATGTTAAAGAGTTTGTGGTTATGCATAAAAAGTATTCAAATGTGTGTGTGTGACTTAAAACTGACTTTAAAAGAATATACGCTTCAACCCTTTAACAGACAAGTTACTTTGATGACTTGGGTACATAACTTGTCATTTGTTTTATTGCAGAAATCAAAAATATAGTACAAAATAAAATATATTTAGTGGTTAAAAATATATATTTTGAGTTACATGTTTAAGAATTTTTAAGGATTTATAACAACTGTATATTCGTATGAGAGGAATGCCACACAGCGTGACAGTGTGGTTAAATTCGCTTCTTGTGGAGCATTATTTTTTTAAATAAATAAATAAAAATAAATACCTATTAGTAGCTTAATAATTCAGTTTCGTATGGTTTTGTGAGCCCAAATTAATTTTCCCGATATAGATTCGGGATCAACAAATTTAGACGTTGCCGAAATAAACTTCTCCCGATATGCATTCGATATAAAAATAAGAGGTATTCAAAATAAAAATTATCTTTATAATACTCGGGCGTGACATTTTGGAGAACTAGTGTAGTGTTCGAGATAATCTTGGGCATGACAGTTAAAAGGTTAATGTAAGAGAATTGCTTTTTTACTTCATCAATATAACTTCTTATAGAATTATCACTTACAATGTGATCATTAATAGGCACACCGTAGTAAATTGAAAATCAAAATAGTATTTCGTTAAATGCTGTTTTAAATGCTTCGTTAATGTTGTAACTATTTATCTCATGAATTAAAATGAATAAAGGGGTGTTTCTTAACGTTGTGCTCTAAAGCAGTGCAAAGGCTGTTGGCGATGAACTTCGTAATTTTGTATTGCGGTTAAGTGAGGGATACGCAGCCAACCAGAATCTTTCTTCATTGACGGAATAAAGAAATGGACAGAACGATTGAACAACTGTGTAGCTGTTAGGGGTGACTATATTGAGAAATGAGTTTACATTATGTAAGTGTAATACACTTCCTTCATTCTGATACCTCTGTTATTGTTTTAGCTTGTCAGAAGCTTATTTTATATTATTAGAGACACTATACTTTTTTATCAATCACCCCTCGTACTCTTTTCTGGACTTTACTTACTTCGTTCTCTCTCGTTATTTCAACAATAATCGCGTCAGTTTAGTAAGCTATAAAATGTGCGACTTAAAGTATGCTTGTATATGACTAAAAAATCGGCCACTAAAGCAAAGAATCGTTTTTCAAAGATAACCAATCAGAAATCAAGTGAGAGAAAGTTAAATATACGCCACATTATATAAAGCAACACGAGGGCTATTCGCGACGGACCTCATAATATTGAACCTTGGTCAAATGAAGAGGATGACATCTGAGCTGGCAAACTCCTATCTTAACTACCACAGCAACGGGAGGACATTGAGCCTCGGCAGGTTTAACGTGCATCGACCCTACATTCTCCACTCCACTGGTACATAGATAGAAAACATTACAGTGACTCCAAAGCCATTGAAATTCATATACCACATAAAAATGATCATACAGAAAAATCGCACGAAAAGAAACCGCATAAAAAAGGACCACACAAAACCAGGTTTTATTGTATACACTTTTAAGAAAAGAAAAAGATTCTGTCAAGGAAATAAACCGAAATGATCTAAAATGTATAAGTCAGGCCAATGGGTTTCATGATTTAGGTGATAAAAATTCTACCTATGAATTTTTAAGCCCACACCATATCTAGGCATGGCCACCCTTAGTCTATAACTGGTAGACGAATACAGTTCAGGAACACAATAAAAGTTACAATGATTTTTAACAGCATAAGCTGCTGTTACGTAGCCGGGTCCAGAACAGAAGACCAAATGGTCACCGCACATGTCGTCAGCATTACAAAAAGAGCAAGTTAGGGGATCTACTAAAATGTATATGCTTATAAATATAATTAGTAAACACATTTCAGTTTAACAGCTATATGTAGGGTGGGAAATAAATTATTAATTTCAGATTAAATACTTAAGGAATAAAAATTTCTGAAGCTACCTTATTTTTCAAGAATAGTTACAGTATATTATTTAAACAGTGGATAAATAATATTCGGTCTAAAATAACAGAAATTGAAATAATTTACATCAGCATAAATAAAATCTTGTAAATCTAACACAAAAAAAAATTCTTTATTTTAAACAAAAATTGGAACTAAATCACAAAAATAAAGTTTACAAAATAGTTATGTTTTGTGTAATTGCAAACTTCTCTGATGAAAGTAAAGGTGAGAAAATCTTTATGATTTATGTATTTAAATCCGAAAAATGAATTATTCGTATTTAGGAACTTTTCAATGATTGTCATCATAACCTGATTCCATTTAAATTCCAATCGAAGCTTTCACTGTGTAATTTGGTTTTTATAAAAAAACACTATTTGTAATCAAACATTAAATTTATTGTTCTACAAAAAATTTTAAAAGTTTTTCTAATAAAATATTTTGATGTTTTCGTATATGCAACTACACCCAACTCTTTTTTTACACGGTAGGTACGTTTCTTAGATAACCGTGCAAAATAATCATGAAAAAAAATATGCGACATATGGTTAATTTGAGGATATATTCCACAATTTTAAAAAAGCGGGTAAGATAAAACAAATCTTTAAATATTTTCCCGAAAAACCGTGCATAAAAAGTAATTATAAAATCTATGTTGCATACTTAAAAAACAAAAACCCTATTTGTTACAAAAAAAATTTAAATTGGTGTACAGTAAAAATTTAGTCTATAAGTATATACATCATATGAAAATTCAAATTGAAATTAGGAAAAAAATTACTAATATTTATTCACATCTCAGTAACAAGCGTACACGCTTAGTATGAACTGGATCAAAAATCATCAGTGGATGTCAGATATGTCTGGCACAACTGACGGTTTTAATTCAAATGAAAAATTTTGTTCGTTATTAACGGTATCTGTTGTTACAAAGTCTTATTAGTGGCTGTCTTTTTGGTTTCTCAAGTTGATTACATAATTCTAAATATCCTGTGCTACACAAGATTACGTTGAAATTTTAATGCACACTCTATGTCAAGATCATGAGTATGAAAATGTTGTTCCATACTTGTAGAAAATTTCAAGCCTTTGCGAATTAAACCAGCTATTAATAACTGAACTTCAACTTCACCTGTATCAACTTCTTTATTATCATAAACTGACATAAACTCATTCAAATCGTCTTCATCTAAAAAACACGAAGCCCAATTTTTTTTTTTAGAATTCTCTCTAGAACAAAAAATTTTCGTTATTAAATTTAAAAAAGAATTCGTTATATTTGTGTACTGTGTTATTTAAAAATCGTGTAAAAAAAGACCGTGTAAAAAAATAATTGGATGTATATTTAAAACAATAAACAAATTTATATATTTAACCTTTCATTTAACCACGTCCATAATTATTTTAAAAGAAATACCAGATCGTGAACAGTAAAAAGGGAACAGGGACAATTTATGAGGTATATATTATATAATAACTTAACTGTCTCTGAGAGAGAAAAGTATTTTGATTATATTTAAGCAACACACATATACGCGCATAACCACACAGGAATTAACAAATTAAAACTCGAACACCAATGATGAATATTTTTTTAGTGATAAAGGTTTCATTTTTTTTGATGTTCTGAAAACAATTTAATAATGCCATATGAATAAATAATAAACGACAAATGTAAATTTGCTTGTAATTCTATCAACACACAATTTTAAAATTATTTTAACAATTATCTTCGTCTTTCATTTGATGCTTCTCTTATTGATTTAATTAACGGATGAACACATTTGTTTTACCAACAATTGTGTCAACAAAATAGGGAAACGTTGTGTACAAGTTAAGGAAACTGGCTGCTTAGATTAGTCAATTACTTTCAAGTAGTCAATTACGGCTTAGCAAAGAACGTAATACTAATAAGAAAAACATAATGATTGGTAAAATGTGGTGTAAAAGAATTAATTCTATCATAATTTAATACTATCCCAAAAAAATCCTGGAAAGTTAATTAGATAACTTCATTTGAGAGTTGATTTCCTGTTTACTTTGAAATTTATTTTATACTCGTGTTCCAAAGACCGTAGGATAGGTCAAATAAAATTCATGGTATATAAATTATAGAAAAATTTCATAAAATTAAAAAATATATATATAAATATAAATAAAATTAAAAATAAAAATAAAAACAAAAATATAAATTAAATTAAAAATAAAAATAAAAATAAAATTAAAAATAAAAATATAACTAAAATAAAAAATATATAAATTTAAATTAAATTAAAAATAAAAATATAACTAAAATAAAAAATATAAATATAAATAAAATTAAAAATAAAAATATAAATAAAATTTAAATAGAAATAGAAATAAAATTTAAAATAAATTAATACAATTATTATGTTAATTTATTTATTTATGATTATTTTTGTTGCACTTACTTTTCACATTTTTAAAGTAAATAAAAATTAATGGGTGATATAAATATAATCAGTAAATAAAGAAAGCAATTGTGTGTTTGCTACTTTGCATTAACTAAGTTTTATCATTGTAATACGGTTTTCTCTAAGCAAAAAAAAAAAAACTAATACACTGAATGTGGCTTAAATGTACATTCAAAAGGAAACTAAATATTTTGGGTTGTTATTTTTTGTAATGGAATGGGGGGGGGACTTTAAAAAGGCAATTACGTATGTATTTATGCTTGCTATGATAAGAAGTTTAAAATGAAATATTTACATTCTGCACACTTCCTTTTTTTTCAAATTAAATTTCTTTTTTATAAAAAGCAAAAAATAATAACTGTGTTCACATCTTACAACGAGTTTTCATTTTTTGTTTAGATTTTTCTTACGTCTAATCAAATGAACCATTTATTAATTGGCTGGAGAAAAATAAAAAATGGAAATTTTATTTATTCAGGCATGTAATAAAAATTTGACTTTTCCATTCTCTCTTGTCCCTCTTTTTTTACACTTTAAATATTCTTCCACCTTTTTTTTTCAATATATTAAATTAAAATAGCTATTTTATTGATTATTATTCTAAAAGATTTTAGTTAGTTATTTTTAATTGAACTGCTTAGCTTTAGTTTTTCATTAAAAAAAAAACAGTATAAGCTACCATCAAATTTTAAATTCATACAAGCTCATGCTTGAATAAAATAGCTTCAAAAACTTCCTTACATTGAAATAGTGGAATTTTCTGCATATTTTCAAAGATAAAATTGAGAATTGTAATTTTTTTAATAAAGTTAGATCAGATTAATTACAATCCTGTAATTAATCTGATCGCACATGTAAAATAATTAAAATGAATCAGTATTTTTCTTGGATCTTTTGTCATTGTATTAAAAATTGAATCTACAATTTTATTATTGATTATTATTCTGAAAAGATCTTGAATTATTTTTGGATTGAACTGGTTATCATAAAGTTACAATAAAAAAACAATATAAGCTACCAATAAATCCTAATTTGAAACTATCATAAATTCATATTTGAATAAAGTAGCTGTAAAAGCTTTTCTTTTATGTTCAAATTGTTATTTTCTACTTATTTTAACCCCTTAAGTAGTCAATTTTTTTTTTAAATTTTTTCGCCCAAAATGTTTCCAAAAAGGCACATTTTTTATTCCTCGTAACGAAGCATAATGCTTAACAAAATGCGAAAAATGAAGAATTTTATTCTAATTTTCAATTTTAAAGCTTTCACACTATTTTTTATTTTATAATTATAGAACTCAGAAACCCCTAAATGTCTGCTTTTTATTACACTCCGCATGCTATGAAGAATGTTTCATATATGTGTTAAAAGAATTTACCCATAATTACAAAAGAATTTCATGTTCGCACATCTTTTTTAAACGGCTGAGGGTTATGTGCGTGTGTGCGTATATATATACACACTCACACAATTTGAAGCATGGTGTAATATTTAGTTTAACATTGCAATGGGGACAGAGATAATATTGATCTTTTTGGATTATCTTTCCATTTTCATTTCTTCCCAAACAACAAATGACCCTTTTCCTTGTTATTTATCTTGATTGTTATTTATCGAATATTTTCAAGAATCTAAATTCTTGTCTTCAATGAAAAATACCCTCCTTCACCACAAAGAAAGTTCCAGTTGAAAAGTATTTCAGTACCATGGACCAACTGCATCGCTTAAAAACACACTAGCACTAATAATCTCACTATAAGGATTAAAAATATGAGCACAAATCAAAGATAGAAAGAAGAAAATATGAATACCCGTACAGCGCTGGTTGTGGCTAGCTTTCGGTAGTCCGTACAGTGTAAGGGTAAACCAGTTAAGGGGTTTAAGAAAAAATTGAGAATTGTTCTTTTTATTATCAAAATATATCAGATTAATTACGTTAATGAAATATTCATACAAATTAAATAATTAGGTGTGTGAGAAACCATGAGTGATATCATTATTTTTTATTAATATTATCTAGTTGATAATTCATATTTTTCTCTTTAAATTTGGTGAAAGATCCTTAAAAGTGTGCATTAAAACTTTTGATATGAACTTGTTTCCCACACCACGCATCAGTTTTATATTTATTTGATTCACATGATTCATGAGTTTTTTATTTTTTTAAATTCTAATTACTTATTTGTTATGGCAAATAAATCATTGGAATTTGAAAAATAGTTTTATACTTACAACAAAAAATTATTTGCTTCTAAAATTTACTTAATGATATGTTTATATTTCAGAAGTTACAAAATATCATTCAGTTCTTTCATATATACAGAAGATACAATTGATATATTTTTATCACAATATAAAGCAACAGCTTTCCTGATTTAATCAGTAAAAATAAGAGATTTGTGAAGAAAAGCCGAGAATTCCCTCTCTGTGAAAGAAAGTCCATCGTAGCTCTATAAAATATGTTTTACTCAAAATATATATGAAAAAGCAACATAGTATCATAAATTTTGTTCCCTTATATTTATCTCCGCTGAGGAGTTCAACTGTTTTTATTATAATCATCTTCTCGTGTAACTGAAAAATGTAGTCTTTTTTTTATGACAAGGTGTTATTTGTCCTAAAAAAGATGCAACGGCAAATTATTCAAAGCTTGAAATAAATTTTTTAAAGAAAAGATATTTTTCAGCATAAAAAAGCACACATTTTTGAAAATGTAACGAAAACAGATGCTGAAAGAAATATCGTTGGTTGTCGAAACAATTGTAAATCATATTTCAGAGGTGTTATAATGTATATTTAAATGCAAAAGGCAATACGCTTTAAAATTTATTTGTGGTGATTTTAAGGGAAAAAATCTCTTTATCTCTTTTTTTTTTGCTTCGAAATTTTTTGTATGATTGTATGCTTGAAAAATGTACGTTTAACCAAATCAAAAAGCTTTTTTCTTCAGACAAAAGAAAAGTATTAAAGTCTTTGTTGTTGCTCTTTTTCTTTTATAGTTACATATATAAATGATCCCTTATGAAAAAATAAAAGTTGTAAATAAACTTTTTTTTAAATCACAAGTAAATATCCTCACCTTTTATTTATTTCTTTTGTGGAAAAATAGCTCATGGCACACACACACGTGAAAAATATGCCAAGACCGGAAGATTATATTTCTTTAATTTTTTAAGAGTTATTTTCTGTCTATGAATTCAAAAGTATATACGAGTTTCCATTGAACATAATGGTCGTTATACATTTATATTGCTCCATTTATGTACGTGCAGTACTGGAACTCAATATGGTACTTAACGGCGTCGCGATCAAATGTAAGAAAAATGTGTTATATAGAAAAGTCTTTTCATTTTATTCGAATCAAAATTTCAGATTTTATACTGAATATGTGTTAAATTAATATTCTTGAGTTTTTGAAACTTTACAAATCCACTACATGCATTTATATCAGTAAGTTGGAAAAGAGATTAATTTTATTCAAATTATTATTACTTTTACTATCGATTTTAATAATAAAGAAATAAATACAATACCAGTTTTTAGTTTATAAGTCAGCATGCAGATATAGAATATGTATGTGTATCTAGAGGTAGATATCGGCAAAATGTTATATATTTTTATTTGTTTTCTTCTCCAACAATGAAAATTAATTTATGAAATCAGTATTTTATACGGGAAATAATTCCTTGTTTCTTTTTTTCATATTCTCTTTTGGCTTACACAACAATGTCGGAATATTCACCTGTATTTATTCACAATTTATCTGATTCTGTTTGTTCTATCTGTCAAATCAAAAATTGCAACAGAAATACATGTTTCATGGTTCGGAAAATTATTAATATTTTTTTTGAAATTTTCCGATACGCTGGCGAATGTAATCGAATGTTTGCTTTTGGTTTTGTATGGTTTTTTTCTCTTCATATTGAATAACCTGAACAGCTGTCCAAGTTACACTATTCTATAAGCTCTCGTTAGAGGAATTACATTGCGAACAAGAGTTTGAATGTAGTATTTGTTTTCATATGAAAATTACACATATATCAGTATATTTACTTTAAGGCTTTATCAACAAATACTTCCATAGTCAGTTTTTACCTCAAAATATGACAAAAAATTAAATAAGCGGAAAATTTCATTTCTACCAGAAAGCGAATAAATTTATGTTTTAAATATGTGATGGATATGGCGTTAAGAATTCTGATAATAGTTTTGGTAAAGAATAAGTTTTTGATGGATGAAAAAAATTTTCATTGGGTAAAAAACCGGAATTAACTCAAGCATTAATTTTTATAAGAACCATTTTCCTATGAGCAATTTTGCTTCTTAAGAAAGTGTGTTGTTATTTTCCAACCGGATAACCGCAAACAAACTAATTAAAATAATTTTTCATATTTTAATATTTTGTTACATATTTAATTATTACTTAATTCAATTAACCCAAATAAAAAAAAATCATAATATTTCTTATACAAGTCATCTGATTCTCCTTCTATTATATAGTATGATTTTCTTTTTCCCTAAACTCAAAAGAATGCGCTTATTTTTTCCAGCTCATTTTAATGCATTTAACTAGACTTCTAAAAAAACCTTTAAGGAGCACAATATCGGCCAATCGCCATCTTTTTTGAGCAGCTGTATTGTAAGGCAAGAAGGTAATTCTTTTCCTTTAAAAACTTTAGAGCATGTGGTCTGAACTCCTATAGTTAACGTTCCTTAAAGTCTTGAATTTTATATTTGAAAACACTTCATTACATACTACATTCATTAACGTTTTTAACTCATTTTAATTATGTTACTTACAACTGGGACTTTTCTGTTTCATTAATGGCCTTCAAACAGCACCGACCAACATCAGCTTTAAAATATACCAGGAAAACTAATTTAAGCACCAAAATTCCTATAGCAAAATTAATTTATATTGTATTTATTACAGTCCTACATATAGTTTACCAAACTTTTATTACCCTTACAAAATTGTCGAAAAAATTTCTCATATATATACATATATGTATAATATAACTGCATTTCAAATTTAAAGATTCTATATTATACTTTTAATTTGAATTATATTCAATTCTTCAATTTTAATTATTCAATTTTGAATTATTTAATTCTTCAATTTTTTGTGATACAGAGTTTACTTCTATGAGACATACCCATGTGTCACTGGTACTCCCGTTGTGAAGATCTTGAAGACTATTACATTATGAATGCCAAATAGATTGTTAAATAAGTTTTAAAATTACAAGAATCAACTATTGTTCGCATATAAAACAAAAATTGGTTGGTCATCTACTTCTATATAAATTTTAATTATATTCTTAGTGAAAAAGATACAAATTAAAAGTTTTAACTATACTTCACATCTTTTAATGATGTACAGCACTGTAATTCATTAGTGTTAGAGAACACTGCATGATTACTTCTCAGCTCAAATTTAGACCTTAAAGGGCTATAAATAATTTCTCAGCTAACAAGTTCACATTTCTCTAGACAAGCGATGTGATACGGAGGAATATTTCTCTAGTAATATCTTTCTAACTACTGCATGATTCTATGTATGTATGTATAATACATGTAAAACATTTTTCCTTTCGAAATGTCTTAAAAAGTTTCTTAGTAGTTTTGAGGGGTAAAATAATTCTTACTGTAAATCATGACTATAAAAAATTTTCTTTTAGAAATTCTAAAAATTATCTTTATATTTTGTCAATTTTAAAGCTCACCCTCTTTTTAAAACTAATTTTACATTTATTTTTAAGACTTAAGTTAATTTATCTATGCCTGGAAATACCACAGATAACTTTTATTTGGATTAGCCAACCATCATCATAATCTCTAACGCTTACCATTTATAATCTAAATAAATACATTTGATGCCAAACGCAATAGCTCTTACAGCATTAAATGCATTATAATACACTTAGACACTTAAAACCAAAGAAATAAATCAAGGCTGCCACAGTGATACTAAATATATGTATTTAAACAGGAAGCTAGAGATTATAAGCTAATCCTCCCAAACTTCAGGGGAAAGCATGTAATCCTTCACAACTAAATATCCATGTTTCCTTTTCTTTTCCTAACAAGAACTCTGATTATTTTTTTAGATATTTTTGACTAAAATAAAAGGATTAATAAAAAGTTATTCATTTTTCTAAGTAGATGAATTCAGCCCATATTATTATAAACACTATTAGCAAAAGAACGAATACGAAAAATCATGCAAAGGAGTAAAAATGTTGCATATAAGATTATAAAGACCATATATAAAAGTTCAAATTCCTCATATGAAAGAAACTTTCCGAAAGCAAATATCAAGAATTTTCGAGATCCAATCTTGCAAAAATGAATAGCAAATGCCTCCGACTTCATTGAAGAAATATCCTATAATGCATTTCTAACGAAATGCAGTATATGGTATTGAACTCTCTTAACGTAGTTCTCTCTTTTTTTTTCGTCTGCTACCTGGTTGAAACGATATTATCATTATCATTTTTGAAGGAAAACGACGTTCTAAAAAGTTTTAATAATAAACTGGTAATAGTTTGCTATATGAAAAATTAGCTCTTACACAGCGTATCAGTTTTACAGAAAAACAATGTCTTATTTTAATACTTTCGCTACTGAAATCTTTAAAAGTTATTCAGTTTTGTTTTAGTCTCAATAAACTTTCAATTTGCAAGTCTTAGAATTACGTATTATTGTTCTTTTTTTCATAGTTGCTATTATTTAGTAAGCCAAATTAACTATTCTCTTTTTGAAAACTAAAATTTAATGAAAGTTGAGAAATGTGAATGATGTTATACTGGCCCTTAATTCTGATAAGATTATCATTATTTAAAATGATGGACTAATTAATTATAACAATTGGTTTTTAAACTTGAAAATGTAAAAATATTTTTTGACTCAGTTATTATTTTTGCACGATATTTTTTAAATTATCTAAGCAGAATTAAAAATAAACATTCAAATTTTTCATCTAAAGACGAATCTGAACTGAATCTCATTGAAAACATTAAATCGAAGAAAAATTATTTATTTAACTTAATTACATGAAATAACAAAATAAATTTCTGTTTATAGAACAATTAGCAACTTGTGAAGATAAGCTTTCTTCTTTCTCTAAACTAACGTTAAGAGGCGAAAAAAACTTGAGTTTTTCTTGACATTATTTAAATTTAACAATTGTAAATGCTAAAGGTAAGGTAATTTAAAATGTTAATTACAAAAATTTAAAAGATACTTGTCAAACATGATGTAAAATCACCTTGAAACTTTAATTACAGGTATTAGATACTTTCTGGGAGATTGTGAATTGCTATATATAAATCTTTTAGGGAAAAAATTTGTATAAGATAACGACTTCATTTTTTTGCATGAAAAGATTATCCAGTCGATTTTTTATTCTGAAATCGGAGTTGTTGTCGGTGAAACAAAAGCTTCAGGGCTTTTTACGCATTACGAGTTCTTTACCTGTATCTAAAGTGAATGACTTTTTTTTTAACTTCGGCTGTTACAAATATTTTTTTTCTTCAAATTTTCGCCTCAGAAACAAACTGATTAAATTGAACAGTATTCCTAGGGAAACATGTCGAACAGTATTTATCCTATTTTTAATCTTTTTTCATGTGTACTTTTGTTTTTCATTTCTTTCTTTTACCTCCTGTCCTCATTATAGCTTCGTGTTCATCAATAACTATTTAATCACATTCAAGGCATTGAATTTTTTTTTCACAACGGTATTTCTTTATCTCTTTGCTCATTTACATGTTTTCCAAAAAAAATTAAACATTAAATATACTTCTCATAGACGCATTTATATACAAAGTATAAAACTATCCATGGGGAAAATCTAAGTGGCAAGTTAACAAAAAAATTTTTAAATTACACTGTTAGTTATATAAAAAATACCTCTTTCTGTAAAATATATTTCCTTTGCTTACTAAAGTGTACACAATAAAACGGTGTTGAGCAAAGGTGTAATAAATTAATACATTTGGTAGTTACATTTTATTCATTAAATTAATAAATTAATACATTAGATAATTACATTTTATATATTAGATCAATAAGTTAATACGTTAGATTAGATTTTTTAAAATATAAGGCCACACAAAAGTATGTCTACGTATAGTAATTTAGTATGCATTTTTTTATGATTATTAAAAAATAAAAAATATTATTTCAGAATCAAAGTAAGGCTTTCAGTCAGTACTGTGCAAAAAAAAAAACTTTAAAAGAAACAAATACTTATGTAAGACTTATTTGAGTATAATAGCATTTACATGTATGTTCATTTCAACTGCGAGTCGCTTAGAATTTATTTTTAATGGAATTTAGCTGAACAGTAAATATAAAAAAAATTAAGTAAAGTACATTATAAATGCTACATTTAAATTCAGAGTATATCTTCAATTGGAAAAATCGGCTGTTCCCTGTAATGAGAGAATAGAACTTGGCTTGTACATTAAATTTAAATAAACCTGGTATTTTGTTTTAACTAAAAAAATACAATTGTTCAGTATAAGAGTCTGATTCTTACAATGCAAATGAAGTTGCTCGTTATCGTTTTTTGGTAATGAGAATCAGCAGTTTTACAAAAAAAAATATTTGAAAAAATAGTGTTTGCCAAAGATTGACAAAATTACGAAAATCAAAGTCTTGCTTGAATAAAAAACTTAATTTTAAAAATTAAGTATTTTTGTTCGTACGGTAATTGAAATTTATATATGAAAAATTTTTACCTTTGTACATAATTTTTCTAATCCAAAATTATAAATTAATTGTGTAATAAAAACTTAATGCGTATGGAAGTGTTCTGAAAAATTTACTCATAGATTGGATTAACATCAGAAGTTTTTTTTTTTTTTGTATAATCTGCTTAAAAACAAAACTATTTAAGTGAAAAAGTAATTAACTCGAAAAGTAATTACTATTTAAGTTAAATCCCTATACCCCGTGAAAGATTTCAAATCTTGAATGTCAAAATTGAATAGCGTACGACAGAGACATTAAAATATTTGCATTTTTAACCTGTTATTTTGTCAATTCGTTAGATTTCTATTTCTGTAATCAAATAGGTTTCTTAAATGTCAAGGAATAAAACTAATCAACAACTCTATTGGTCACACACACACATTGTTTTATAAAAATTTTAAGAAAAATTTCTTCTAGTTTGAGTAATTTAAAAACAAAATTAACAAAAATAAATCAGACTTTAAATTGATTGCATAAAAATATTAACTTCAAATCCGTTATCTAAAAAACTTATAATTCACATAAATTGACATGAAATGTAGTATACAATAATCACAAATTTAAAAAAGAACAGCAAATTTTATCATAAAGAAATTTTTAAGTACAAATTATTTATTAGAAGTATTTGAAGATATTCAATACAGTTAGAAGAACCAAAATAACATAACTCTCAAACAACACAACAAACTATAAAAATTAAATCGAAAAACAGAAAGAAATAATAATGATAATGACAGGAAATAATTTCAAAATACTTTAAAAATTATCAATATATGTCTTTAGATGCACGAACAAATACATTCTGAGACAAGTAGAGATATGCAAATATATGTATAAAATATTTTATCATACATCTGCGTTATGTTAAAAGTATTTTATTACAAAGAAAAAGCAGGCACGCGTTTTAGAATTTCCTTTTTGAAACGTAAACATTCGTTTATTTTTCAATCCTGTATGAAAAGTATAGCCATTATTATATAAGTTTATGAATATCTCCTCAAAATGTTTATCCCTAGCAGCGGAATATTCAATTGATATTTATTTGACTGAAGTTGTAAATACAATTAAGGGTTAGTACTATTTACCACCTAAAATTTTTTTTAATCTTTGATTTCTTGATAATATAGTCATATGTTAAATTTCGTACTGCATTTAATTGTTTCATTAATTTATTTTGTCAATGATATAAATAAATTTCAAAAAAGATAGCGGAAGAAAACATACATGTAAACATTAATGTTTTTAATTTTATTTTATTAAAACAGTGGATCAGCACAAAACATCGAAAAGTTCTAAAACTAATTTTTTAGACTGATATAAATAATTCAATTCCACAAAAATAATTAATTTAATAATAATTTTTTCACTTTTTGACTGTATATCTTAATTATTAACAAACAAAAGTTGTCAACTATTTCTATCAAAGCCGTAAATACGATGAGACGTATGTGCATAACAAGTATTAAACGCACTGAAAATAATTTCTAACTTACCCAGGCGAGCACGTGGTCAGAGAAGCAAGTGCAAAACACATAACAATTACTTTCAGACCTTTAATTCCTCTTTTCTGCTGTGTATGACTCATATCGTATTATAAGAAATTATTTATCAGATGTTCAGTTTAAATTAATATATATTAATTGACGACACCCGAACTTGACATCCTGTGTCCACCGGTCTCTGTCAGAGAAACAGTGAAGCGGATGAAGACTTTCCTCTCTCTTTTATGTAAGAATATAGATATATATATATTGGAAGAATCCGGATGTTGCGCCTGCCTTGCGCGCTTCTAAATATCCATCATCAGAGCCGCGCTGTTTGGAGAGTGCTTTGAAATTTTTCTACGCAGAAGGGTTGAGCGCAAGCGCAATGAAAGCTGAAACCCGATTTGAGTTCCAGCCGACTATTTCGCCGCTTCTTTCAGGAGTTAGGAAGTTTGGAGAGGAAAAGCTTTGGGAACGGGCTTCGCAGGGAAACAGTTTTACAGGGTGGAGTGAATACATGTCAGTTCGATTGAGGACAGTAAATATTATTTTTAAAAATGTGTGAGCACACATGAAACGTGGGAGTTGTCATTAAAAATTAGTTCTATTTGAACTAGATTCACCATTGACTGAGCTCGTTATCAAAGGTTTTGAGTTCACATTTATGTCAACTTGATATTGGTTAAATATTTATTGAATACATGTCACAAACACTGTGATATGCGTCTCTGGTTCTAGTCTTTGCTGTTTTTAAAAGACAGTTTACTGTATTTGTGAATCAAAACATATAATTGCTACTTTTTACAGTTTATTTAAAATATCACCTTCTACTAATAGCATAGCGAAATAAATAAAGCCGTGTCTGGTCGTTTTATTTCTTTTTGTTTAATACATATTTAATCGTATAGCATTGTAGTTTAGTAATCATTCACACTAAAATTTAGTAAAAAAGTAGGAAATAACTTGATAGTTTTAAAAATAATAATTTAGTATTTATACTCATAGTTGAAGTTTCGACAGTTGTTACTGTATTTATTTGGAGAACCAGAAACGCGAAAAATTTCTTAAGTGGTTTTTTTTAAATAAATTATTTAAAATATATATTTAACACTTTTACATATAACCAAATACCGTTTTCTTACATTTATTTGGAATAATTTTTTTTTTAAATTTTAGTATTCATTTTTGTTAAAACATATTATTTAAGTAGTAATTTTGATACTGCATTGAATAATTATTTATTACTATAAAATATGTTACATGACCCTTGCATTACATCCTATTGAGAATTTTTTTTTGAATATATATTTTCAATTTACCTATAAAAAATACTACTAAAAAATTCAAAATAATTATCTAATAGATATATTAAGTAACAGAAAATTCGAGGTATTGAATTATTAGTTGAATTTTACATGGAATTTGATTTATTTATTTGATAATTCTGACGTATGTGTATAAATATATTTACAAAATACATACTTTGTCATGAAATATATTTAGGTGATTAAATATAATTAAAAAAACATTGAAATATTGTAAAATGGATCAATTTACAAATTATTCCTCAAATTTTTCAGTATTTTTAAGAGTTCTGTAGTAATTTAAATGAAGCTTTAATATTATTCCACAAGAATTTCTTTTATTCTTTTAATTTTAAGGAATCATTTTCACAGAATCTATACAGACGGGATCAGGATTTTTTAAAGGACTTCTCATATTTTTCATGTAGGGAATCTTAATTATCTACACGAATAACTAAATATTTTTCGATTATTTCCCACACGTATTTCAAATATACCACTGGCTTTTAGAATTATATTAAGTGCATCATGCAAGGAGACCGGGTATAGTAATAAAAGAAAATTGGATGCATATGTATAAAAAATCAGATGGATCAGGATAAATATAAGTATAAATATGTTTCCGAAAATTCAGATACAACAATGCATTTCAGATCATGCTTCTATAAAATGAGTTCCACTAAACTGAGTTTTAAAGAAAGATAATAAGTCATTAAAAAAAGTTTTTTTTTTTTGAAATTTTGAAAATTTTTAAACATTGTTTTTTTAATATAAAACTTCCGGCTTCAGAATATCGTCAAAATGTATCAAGTAAAGCACATTGACCTGATTCTTAAGATAGAAGGTCATTAAATGGAGAGAGAGATGGGCCTATCACAAACATCTGGGAAGCTGATAGGAATTCCAGACTGCTTAATGTATCTCATAGTAGGATCCAATAACTGGAATCAATTCGAACCTGAAAATTCAGTTTCAAGAAAGGCCCTTTCAGGTTACTCTCATGTTACAATAACTCTCGATCACCATTTTCTAGTTCTTTTTGCCTAGAGAAACAGCAGGTTACTCTATTTCAACTCATTGCAGTCCATTTGGGAGCAACAGGAAAAAGAAAATTTCGGTGACCGCTGTCAGGAAGACATCTTTATTATTGCTGTAATAAAACTTTACAATTTGAAGATAAAGATGTCTGCGCATGCTCCTATAGAGGGCGCAGAGTACTGCGAATGCATGTGATATCATCAGATCCCGCCCGAGGCATGTGTGTTAGTGTGGGAGTACGTTAAAAGGCATCGTTCACATCATGGATGCCTCCAAATAATATGACGGTTAATGCAGTTACGTACTGTGCCCCATTGCATGAACTGATAAAGAATATCAAGAACCGCAGACGTTGCATGTTGCTCGGCGGGGTATCATCTCGCATAGTAGTGCTCGTTCTCATGTGGCTGTGGCGTGCTAAACATCATTACGGCAATTCCGCAGGGAACATCTCGAACCTTACAGCCCGGACCTCTCGCCACCCTCCAGAAAACTCTTTAGGGACGCCGATTTCCAGACTATAATGAGGTCCAAGCAGCTGTTGAAAATTGGTTCCACAACTAAAACCGGAGCTTTATCACCCAGGGTATCCATCATATCGTGAACTACTGGGACACTTATTTCAGCCTATTAGGTGACTTTGTCAAGCTTATCTGTGTTGTTTCTTTTCCTTGTATACTAACTTATATTAATAACATTAACCATTTATCAAACCTACTGAAGTGCCATTTTCATTTGGGTGACCCTCATACGTTAACCAGAATACGTAGAACGGCCCTAGTAAACTAGGCTGGAGTGCATGTCAATTGGACAAGAAAGGAATAATAGTCTGTGCTCTTTACAAATGAGCCTAGGTTAACTGCAGGAAATGATTCTTGTCGTGTTCTGATCTGGAGAGAACAAGTAATCAGTCACCCAGTAACCAACACTGATTAAACACATGTTTATAGCAGAGTTGGAATAATGATCTTTAATCTTAGGAAAAATCTTTGGGAAGCCACACAGACTTACATATGTTCAATGAAAGCATTGTGATTGGTCAAAAATATCGAGATAAAATCTTTGATGAACATGGGAGACCCAGTGCTGTACTGTTGTTGATGATAATTTTATTCTGATGGACGATAATGCTCAATCATATCGAGCTTTGTTTTTATATAGGTTCCAATTTATCAAAGCATTCTTTTTTATTAAAGCTCCTTCTTAGACGAATTGAGAAGTCATATCATACGCTTGCTTTAAATTCGATAAATGTAACTTTGGAACTAACTTGACAGAGAAGCTCCAGACCTAAATTTTTTAATCAATGCATTTATTATATTACTAAGCATTTAACTCTAAGTTTTTCGTTCATTAAAAATTATAAGTAAAATAACCTATAATTTGAAAAGCATTTTGAATTTGCTTTAGAGTTATACGAACATAATTCTGCGCATACGCTAATCTGATTTCTATCATTTGCTTCTTGATTTGTTCGCAAATAACCTTCATTTAAAATCGTTCTGTATTCACAGAAATTTCAGGAAATTTCTTTCAACATAAAAATGAACAGAAAATTCTAAGATAATGGTATTTGAAAATACTCTTCTGCCCATCTGAAAAGCTGTTTTTCTTTTTACTTTATTTTGTTGAGTTTTATGTATATATTAGTCAAAATTATTCATAAATACACATACAAACCTATTTTTCCAAATGAATTTGAATATATATACAGAATAATATAATATAAAGATTGAAGAAAGTCTTTAAAGTAACATTTCATCTGACCTCATAACCTATCTTTAAAATAAAGTCTTAAGAAATTCATTTCGCAAAATATATTATCTCATTTATTTTAAATAACCACAAAATACGTTAACAATAAGTATTCTATGACTTCGAAAAAGGAAGTAATAGAATTTGCAAAATTATTTATTTAGAAAAAGGAAAACGACATGAAGCCTTTTCCCCACTCTTCATTTCTTTAGAATGGGTATCTATAAGAAAATAGTTCGCTGGCTACAGATTTTTTATCCCTAACCTAATCTAAAGATGTTCGATCGAAAAAACCTATCGTTCTAAATCTTTAAGGGTATCAGACCTATCTTTAAGAGAATAAGACCATCTTAAAAAGAAAACGTTGAAAACTTTTCATCTTTATGATCGAAGAATACACTTTTGAATTCAAAATTCTACGTCATTTAAATGTAAATAGGCAAAACCGAAGTTTGTATTTCCTTCTTAAGTTATATACAACTCCTGTCTTATTTACTATTTAATGATATAAAATACTCTTTCTCTAAAGATTTATTTCTATAATCTATTCATTTTTTTATATTTGTTAATAACAATATTTAATGCATAGAATTGTTTGTAATTGATATGTATCAAATTTTCCATGATTATATTTGCTGCTACTTTAGGTCATTAATTTTCAGTATGATGTATCTAGAGCAATAATTCAGATTATTCATGAAATTTGCTAAATATAGCATTGAAAAAAATTACAAGACATTAACTACTATAATTAATACAGGGAAAGTTGAGATGAGTTTTTCTTGCAAATCTTACAACATGAACGGACTCGATCTATGTTATGTATATTTCCAGTTATACATAGTTCGTACTAATATCCGAAGATTTTTGTAGTAAGTAACTTTGTGTTTTGTAATTTATTTATCTTTATGTTGTCATTTTAAAGGGTTATGGTATCATTGCATGTGATGCAAATATACTCAACCCTTAAGCTGTCAGATTTTGTCAGTGAGACGATTGTGTTTACAAATCTACCCTTTCCCAAAATACAAACGCTCTTACTGTAGTCAATCCCATCAATTTACATCATCTACTCATTTTTTGTATTTCTAAATGTAAGAAACTTACCATTATAAGTCTATAACACCCCTTGTCTATCCTGTAACCCGGCTTAAGGTGTGGGAGGAAGTGAAGGACGATTCGACATGATAATTTCTGATAATTTATTCAGCACACTAACTCAAAAACAAATCAATTAATCAGATTAAATAAGATGTTTCCAAGTAGCGAGCAGAGGTTAAGTGACGAGAGTCGCGTGTTCGGAGAATACTTCTAATAAATTGATCCACTTTTTTTAATCAATCTTCTATTTTAATATTTGCTTTAAATTGTAGTTATGTGACTAATTGTCACTTAAATCTCTTTAATAATTTAAATATCAAAACGAGCTATAAAAATAAATGAACTGTAGATAACCTTCTTATCTTCTACTTCGTAATGTTTCAATATCTTGGTAATTTCAATTAAATAGCAATTTTCCTCTACATAACTATCTATCTCTTTATAACTCTAATTTTCTATCTCTCTTCCATCACACTGACTTATACTAACTCTCTTCCATCTATCTCTCCAACTCATATCTCACTTTATCTAACTCCTAGAAAGAAAATCTGAACTACATATAATAAACTTAATCTGCATATCACGGTTCCTTCTTCAGAAAAGGATTGTTGATATTCATAGCCCAAATATTTCCCAAGTGAAATGGAAAGACGCGTATAGATCCGTCACAAGTCTAACAGACGACACGCATTTGCTTAAGTTATTCTGAAGTTTGCACAGAGATGCTAAAACTATGAAACCTGTTATTCTAGCATCTAATACAATCAAAGTAGATTGCAAGAGATTGCATCTAATGCAATCAAGTAGAAGCAAGTAGATTGAATGAGAAATTCTTGAAGCATGCAGATAGCTTCACAAACACAAATATTTTTTAATTATCTTTTTCCGTATTTTTCATGTTTTAATAGTAAATTCCTACTTTTACATCATTTCTGTAAGAAAAGTAAAAAAATAAAGAAAAGTTCGGCAACACATTTTCTAAATTATTAATTTCCTTACTTGTAAAGGAATACGGCTACAAATTCTTGATCTACCTCGAGAATTACAATTTTTAGTATCTAGTATTGTACAAAATCAAACTCATCACGAATACATGTTGATTTAGTATAATACTTCATAAATACGAAATATGTCCTTTCTGTCAGAAAACAAAACACAGAATTATACAAGACCTATGCAACGAGTGCAAAAATCCGAATGTCTGCATTGTTCAAAACCCAAATGCAATGATTGCTTAAAAACTGCAGATACTTAGGACATGCTGAAATTTCTACCATGAAATATTTTTTAGCATTCTGCTGTATAATTAATTTATAAATCCATTATTTACCCTTTTATATTAACACATAAGCGCTTATTTAATTATTTTTAAAAGTTTGATAATTTGAATAGTAGGTAAATTTACAAAATAGTTTGTCTGCTATTCTTAAAATCCACTTTTTCTCTCATATTGAAAATTTGATCTTTTCAGTGCATTATTATTCAAGAAAAAGTATTTTTGTGCTCGACTTATAGTAAATTATACAAGTTTTTGTTTTTTCATGTTCTTATTAGAGCAATATTTTTTAATATTCAATCTCACAAAGTGCAAGTAAATATGTCCCCAAATATCACTTGACATTTAAAGTTTAAATAGTCGTGACTCTCTCAAAGCAATACAGTTTAAAAATTCCACGTTAAATTAGAATATTCAAGAATTCTACTGAATTAAAAAGCATTCCTATTTAATTATTATAAATATCTTAAATGAAATAGTGACAATCGATCTAATTGTAAAATAAAATCATACTCCTCTAAAAAAATTCAATTCATTCTTTTACAAACTGAACATTTTTTTTTTGTTTAAAAAATACCATTTTTATCTGATTGAGTTGCAGTTCTTCAATACATTAGGGAAAAAATCCCGTTTCATTTTCCTATCTTGTTTATTAGTCTCAAGCCATATATATTTATTATTGTAATAATATTTAAATAGCTTTTTCTTTCTTTTATCGTTAAAATGTACGGATCTTACAACACAAATCAACAAAACTTTAAAAAATTGAAAATTTCACTTTGTAAAATTATTGTTAAATCTTTATATGCTAACAAAACTTACGCCATCTCCTAAATTGCTTACTAAAAAAGATTATTCTATACATATGTGGCCTCACGTATGTTACAACAATATCCAAAGTTTAAATGCAAGTGACATCTCTTTTTAACTGGAAATAAACATTTTTGAAGGCATAGAGTACTTTGGGTTAAAAGTTCTAAAAGCCTCATTTAACACAGCATTTTAACCTAACTCACGTCGTTAGATAGTAGCGTTAAGAGAATTCGGTTATCACCACACAAGTAAAAACTCCTCAAATGAATTCTCGCATTTGTTAGAAAATAAAAAACGAAACTCAATTTCCAAAAGAATGGAGAAAGAAATAAAAACCACATTCTCAATCCCTTTTGAAACGTAGCTTCGTTAAAAGTCATTTGAATTCTTTTGTTGGCCAAGAAAAAACTTTAATTGATGCTAATAAATTAACATGAAAAGGGTTTTTTTATGATAATTATTAATTAAAAACAGGTACATAACATGTATACTTTTACAAAATCCCACTTTACGTGATAATTTTTTAAATTACTCTTTATTGTAAAAGTTTATAATATAATTTATTTAAAAAATTTTACAAATCTCAAGAAAATTTACCATACGATAAGATTGGTTGATTGGTACGAATTAACACGTCCCACCTAGAAGCTAAATAACGACTTTCATAGAACCTCGTTATTTTGAAATAAAATTAAGTGAAGAGAACAGTACATTAATTGGTATACTTTTCCTTAAAATCAAACTACAGAAATGTCAAGATTTTGAGGCTCGGTTTTTTTTAAGTAACACCAAATCCCATAATTTTGGATGGTAGATCTGAAGGGGAATCAGGCCCCAAAACTAGGTATTGATGTGAAAGTTCCTGGTCAAAAGTTCGCTATATATGCAAGATGATAGAGCTAGTAAGAAAAAATGAGTCCACTAATTTTTTTTGATTATACATGTTCAATAACAACTGGCAAAAAAATGTTTTCAGTAAACTGTTTTTTATGTTTAAAATAGTATATTCTTAGCTGAGAGAGAACTTATTTAAAAACTGATAATCTAAAATGATAGATGCGTAGGCTAACAAGTTAAATTTTATAAATTTGCAAGTATAAAAGTTACCTGGAAAAAGCACTCTGTTTTATAGTATTACTCAGTAAAACGTTATAGAACAGTTCAAAAGAAGAGAAAGGGTGTAAGAAAGATTAAGAAGAATTGATAAGAAAATAAAATGTGCTTGTCAACGTGAGAGAAAAAGATTTTTCAGTGGTCTTATAATCAATAGCACCACTTTATGGGTAATAAACTTCTTAATTACTCTGAAATGTTTCGAATAACCCTAATTACTTAACAGTAATTTTTATATAAAATAATTGTTGAGTCTGTCTTAAAAATATTTCTTTTTCGATGTGTGCAAGACAATAGTTTGAAAGACAAAGAGTATAAAACCTTTAAAATATATAAAAGAACTCGCATTTCAAAAAATTATATTAATTTTACTACTTTTCACTTTTTAAATATTATAACATTTTGAAAAGACTCCTTTTTTTACTTAAGGAGCAATTTTTGAAGTGCATTTTAAAATGAAAGGTACTGATTGATTATAAATAAATTAAAAATTGTTGTGTTATTTGGTTGCAATAAATTTAGCAAAAAAAATTTCTCTACATTTAATTAAGTAAAATTTAACTACGAATCAATAAATTGTAATGTTTTACGTGTACTGAAATGATGTAAATGTAAGTAATAAAAGATGCAAAAGTGAGCTACGCCTTTGCTAAAAGATGCAATAAGCATGCCAAATGAAAGTAGAAGTAATACATTACTATTTAAGTAACGAAAAATTTAGTCACTGTGAATCATGCATTTATTTAATTGCTATCAAATATATTTATCTGTATAACTGATAAGATATTTTCTGGTAAATTTTAAGACTCTCTCGTCTTTTTTATCTGTTTATATCCGATTTTTAATAAAACTATAAATTACTTTTTTATATATACCTTAAAAATTAATGCGTTATTATTAATTTGTTCAAATATAAGGAGAATCAATTTTCTTCTCAATTTCTAAATTAAAATTTAACTTGAAATTAATTTTAAAATTTAAAAATGCTTAAATAATATCTTATTTTTTATCAGAAGCAACTGTCTGATAGTATTATTATAATTACAATACAAAATATCGCATTTTAAAACAACGATATCTATTTTGTCATCGTTTATCGCGTTTTACTATTTCCCCAATATTTTTAAGGCCAAACAAATAAACGGAATGATTTTCCTTATCACATATAACAAGTTATTTAAAAATAACGAAACTTAATTTTAATTCTTCACATGTTTGCTTTAAATTTCCTGTTGTATTTTTGAAAAATAAAAGCTCCTATTCTTTTTTGCGCAACTTTCAGTCTACTTTTCCTTAGCAGTATCAAGATTCGATTAAATCTTCAAACAAGAACGTTTTTCAACCCCTATTTTTAATTTAATTTTGGAATTCTTAACATCTGACATATAATATAAAATCATATATTTTTAATATTTTCTTAGAATGTTTCAGTTTTACGCAAAATACATTTTTCTACAAAAATTCCAATTACGCTTGCATTTTACTCTTGAAGCTATGAAAAGAAACCTATACTTTATTTATTTAACGGGCTCTTTATTTTGCTTATGAATATCACTTCATTGTTTCAGTGCGCAAAAGTATACAATTGTATTTTATTTAAAACTTATCTATTTTTGCTATTTCTTAAAGTTTTCTGCTTTATTTAGCTTATATTTTGAATAAACAAGAGCATGATTTTGTTTAAGAACAGAACATAATTTTTCCTTCAGAAAATATAGCAATTAACTTTTATGTATTTTCAATTTCTAGTTTAATTCCCAAAAAGGTATTTCTACGTTTTTCAAAAGCTTTCTGATCTTTATTTTTCAATAAAATCTTTTGACATAATTTTAGAATAGACCTAAAGATATATTTATAAATAACAGAAAACACTAATCAAAATTATCATGAAATATTTTGCAGGAATTAGTTATACTATTTATTAATTAGTCTACTAATTTATGAAAATAAAGAATATACAGAGATTTTAATAAAACTAATGGAAGAAATTTTATTTCAATATCCACATTTTTCTTGTGAAATTTTTTTTAATTACATTCAGAATTAAAACATTACATCTAATTTCGTTTTAAAGAAATATACAGATATGTAACTAATTTTGAAAGATTTTTTAATTAGAATTATAATTTAAGTAAAATAATAAAAATAAACATGACATTATATTTTAGATTTACTTAAAAATGATCTCTTTTCTACGAATGTATATATAAATTAATGAGTAAAAAACAGTAATATATTTCATCAGAAAAAGAAATGCAAGTAAAACTTTTTCAGATGCATTTTCTCTCAGATAAAAAAAATTCTAAAACTTCAAATAATAAAAAAATAAAATGATCATTATAAGTCGCTTTAATCTGCCATTTTTCAAATAATCATCTTTAACTCTTTTTTTTTTCAGAAATTTTGAAAATCACACTGAATTTTTATCAAGGATATCTCTAAAAACTTCACTTTGATGTAAGGCTGTCTGCAGAATTTTAATTGCAAAAGTTCAGAATACAGTAATCTATCGATCTGAAACATAAAGAAAAAGGGCGCCGTTTTTCGGCTCCGCATAAATCACGCCAATTGTCCATGCATCACTCTTGTCAACTTGCAATTGTTTTAGCATTTATGCGGGAAGGGGAATCTTTTTAAAAAGCTCTTGGTATCTTTTTAGTTACTCTAATGAAAAACAATGATATCCAAAATGTTCTACAAGTGAGTGTTTCTTTGTTAATGTTACGCTGGCACTCAGTTAAAATTCATAATGGTTTTTCCCGATGAACATCGGTCAACTATTGGTATATATTTATAGATTAAAATTTTATTGACTAAAAAATTTTTTAAATTTCATAAAGTCTTCTAAATTTAGCATTCATAATTTTTGTAATTGTTGACATATTCTAATTCTGAGGAAATTTATAGCCAGTGAAATTACTTGTTGTATGATTTGAAGGTATAAATTGTTTTGCTCTGGTGGATTCATATATCACAAGAAAATTAATCATCTAGATCACGGCTTTATTTCTTTATAGTTCATAAATTAGTCTATTAATTCAAAAAAAAGATTCAAAAATGAAACTGACTTTTGATGCTCATTTGGAAAATACAACTGTATCCCACATCTTAATATACATCAGTGGTCTTCAAACTTTTTCAACTAACGGAACCCCTAAGACTAGATAGTGTTTTTGTAGAACCCTAAAACTAGATAGTGTTTTCGTAGAGCCCCATTCCACATACATAGGAAAATAATATTTAAAGTAGATCAAAATGTTATAGAAACTTTTTGTACAGGTAGTTAAGAAATTATTAAATTTATTATTAAAAAATTCTAAATTATTCTTAAATATAATTTATTCAATACTAATAATAATTTGTGATTCAAGTGTCACCTACCCATGCATCATATTTAGTAAATGAGATACGTGCTTGCTATATTTTCACACAAACTGTCGAAGTCCAGGTCTTTTGAAAGTAAATGCAATCACATTACCATTCCAAATTTAATTTGCTTTTATATTTTGTTTTTGAAACCACAAACGTTGAGGAATATATTTCTCTAAAACACAATGTTTTGAACAGCATTAAAATGTTAATAGCCGTGAGATAAAGATTGCGTGTTTTGCATGAATTTGCATTGTAAAATTTAGGAGCTGTTCTTACTTAAATTTAGATTTTAATATCAAATCTGTCGATGTGTTGATAAGTTGCTTCCTCTCCTTCATTATAGGTGCTTTTTCCCATAAATGCTAAAAGGTGCATTTTCCATTAGAAAACTATTTAGTTTTGCAAGACATTGTACTAAATAACAAATATAAAAATATCTCACGGAATCTATGATAGTAATAGAATATTCACAATTAGTAGGAAGCCTATATAAAGATAAAACGTTTTAATATTCTTTTATTATACTATAATAAAAGTTTAAAAAGTGTTGCAAAATAAAGTTATTATCTATAAAAATATTTTCAGTTTTAATGAATAGGATGAGTTTTAGAAACTTGTAATGATACATACTTTATAGAGAACGTGAACCAATTTTGCATACATGTTTTTTCTTATTTTTTATTGTGACTCGTGAAACCCCTGGGTTTGCCTTGTGGAACCCCAGGTTTCCGTGAAACACAGTTTGAAGACAACTGATATACATGATAAGAAAAATTGAGAAACATTTTTACCTAGTTTCCAAATTTACTTATGCGAAAAATATGCTCTTTGGTATATAGATGAAGAGATAAATAAAATAAAAAATTGATTTTCATATTAAGTACTGCCACAGGAGAGATGAAATTTAGGTATTTAAGCTTTTGTATGGTAAAAAATCAAAATAATTTTATTACAGAAAAGCAAGTACTTCAGCACTTTTTAAACACTCACCTACTAAATAGTTACAAGAGAAAAAAACATCAGGTTCATATAACAGGTTTTTTAGTATTAATTTTTTTAAAAAAACTTACTTTAGAAATCATAGTGCGCGACTTTTTAAATCACTTTCTGAATCTAAATAAAAATAATGCGATAATTTTTGGGAGTTCAGTGTAAATACAAACTACTTAAATTCAATTTCACTTCTTGTGGTGTACAAAATATATCACCAAACTAAAAGGAAAGACACATAAAAAGTTATAATTTTTTATATCTAAAAGAATCTTATTACTTATAAATGAAAGAAATAATACTTTATTATTGATAGATACAAATTAACATAAGAAATGGCACATATTAAAATATACAATGTACGCACATGTAATTTTATACAGAAAACACATTAAACAGAATTCATTACTGGCTGTCATTTTTTAAAGCCTATTTGTCTAAAATTTGAAAGTTCAAACTTCAAGTATGAATTATTAAAATAGCTATTTACAAATAAATCAAAGTAAAAGCATTATAAATATGAATTATTTAATTAAAATTCCTTATAAAATTTTAATGTATAGTTAATCATATGTCATATTTTAGTAACAGAAATGTAACCCTTAATGAAGATAAGGCATATTTACGGAAGTTTTCTTTCTGCTTTTTCATCTACTTGTCATATTCTATAAATGCTAATAATATTGTTTAACATTTCGCTCAGATCTGACTATTATCTTTCTTTGAAGTGTTCAATATTATACGACAGAGAAGGCTTTAAGTAAAGGACTTTTGAAATATCAACATAAATTTATGTATAAATATTATCTGAAAATAATCTTCACATCTCTCTGTGCATAGATATATTATATATTCTCCAATTATTTAAATTTTTAATTAATATTATTCTCTTGAAATGAACTTTATACATGTATTTTAGCTCGTAAAACCAATCCTCCCATGATTATTCTGCCTTATACACTGTAAGTAGTTTTATAGTCTAAACATTTTTTTTCATCTACAAAAATTAAAAGTTTCCAAAGATCTTCCAATTAAATGTCTGGATTAATTCTCATAGGGGTGGATTAAATCTAGAAATCTCTATTTTTTTCATATTTGTTGTTTTATTAAATGCTGTTTTTTAAGTTCCTTTGAAAAAATAAATTTCTTCATGCATTGCTATCTCGCTTCCTTTTTTTCAGTATATGTCTGAAAATAAGTCTTTAAATAATTTAACAATTCTTATGCATGCTTATGATGCCTTGCTTCACCCTGTAAATGAGAGGATATTACGTAATGTTTTGTATTCGAATGGGTTTCTTAAGAAAAAAATTGAAGCTTACTTTCAGTATAAACTTTTTTGTGAGAGTCTCGGCTATAATGCTTTTTTATGAAAAATGAAAATTTCCAAACTTTCTAAGCTAAAGTTTTCAAACGAAATCTGATTTAATAAGATTGTTTTTCTTGATTATCCTTCCTTTTCAAGACAAGGTAACATTACTTTTTATTATTTATACATAATGTGTTTCTTCAGAATAGATATTATTTGAGGACATTTAAGAAATGGAATTATTTTTCCTCTTTCAGAATCTGTATGTCACTTTCTCTTTGTTTCACTCTGAGTCACTCTATTTGATCTTCAGTTAATTGGTGATTTAAAATTATTGAAATATGGTCTATTTCAAAATAGTTCTGTTATATACATTTGTTTTATCAAGGCTTAAAGAATAAATTTATAAGACATAATATTCAACTCATTAAAAGAAATTATATTTTTCCAAATACTAAATACTGTACATACTGTACATAATGCAAGATGATCGCATTTATATATCATCATTTGAGCCTGAATTGTATTAGCAGGATAAATACCAAGCCAGATAAGTACTAAACCATTGGCGACATATCACAATTAATTTTAATAAAAGGCCTGTGATAAAAAAATTGTGTGTGTGCGTGTGCGTGTGTGTGTGTGTGTGTGTGTGTGTGTGGTGTGTGTGTGTGTGTGTGTGTGTGTGTGTGTGTGTGTGTGTGTGTGGTGTGTGTGTGTGTGTGTGTGTGTGTGTGTGTGGTGTGTGTGTGTGTGTGTGTGTGTGTGTGTGTGTGTGTGTGTGTGTGTGTGTGTGTGTGTGTGTGTGTGTGTGTGTGTGTGTGTGTGTGTGTGTGTGTGTGTGTGTGTGTGTGTCAATTTTTTCATATATTTGTGTGTGTGAGCTTATACTCCAAAAAATTTATAAAATCTAATTTAAACAATTTTAGCGTTCAAGGACTCTTCGAAAGGCTTACTCTCTTAAGATAATTCTGACATTTATGATTCTCAGATAACACATCAATCTTTTCTCAGACTCATGGGGTTTTTAAACATTAGTGAAGCGTTCCCGAGATACCTTAGCAGTGTGCACTCCTCCTTGTTAATTAACAATTAACCTTCCACTTTTTTTATCATACATTGAGATTATAATCACATTTATAGCAATTATTTACATATTTCATTTGGATTACTTTATCAATTAATGCTCAACTAGATCAAGTATGATCCTTATGCCAATAAACTAACCGAAACTAACCGAAACAAAGCAAAAATATACAAAAAATTCCACACTCGCTCAAGAGGAACTGAGAATTAAATGGTCTTATTTTTTTGAATAAACAATTTACTAAGAAAAACTCAACTTAAGAAATGTAACAAAATAAATAAAAAAAACTTTAGTTTGTGACACAGAGAACAAAACAACTAACCAAGAACTGGATATAGTATAATTTACAACTAAAAAAACTCTGGAATGTTTTAAAATAACCCTAAATCAAATTTTTTTTATAATCAAAATTAAATCCTTACTATCTACAATGGAGTTTAAAGGCATTTTTATTAAAGAAGGAAGTATAATTCGTAACCATAAAATATCTTCATCGAAGCAGCGCTACGTACAAAATTAGAAAATGTGGTTCACTTCTATTCCTTGCATATTTCTGTAAATAATAGTCTTTTTGAAAGAGTTAGAATCAAGACAACACAATAATATTATATTGAATAAATCTAGCAAAATAAAAGCAAACTTCATAAGTTTATGTCATTCTTTCACGCAAGTTTAACACCTTAGATGGCTGCTCAGAAACTCCAATTAACTAGCTGTTTCCATAATATACTTACCGTAAAATCCGGCGTATAAAGCACAATTTTAGCACAAAAAATGGGATCGAAATTTACGGGTGCATGCTATACGCCAGGTATAAAAATGATAGCTTCACAAATAAAAAAAAGAGATGAGCATAAAAAATTAGACTGCTACATACAACAGAATACTGTTTAATTAAAAGAAATGCGATACCTAATAAACTTAAAGAGTTGTTCTAGAAATATACTATATTTTTTCAAATATGTGGCATAATACCTTGAATAAATTACCTTAAAACATAACAGTATTCCACACATACATTTCAGGTTCCTTCGTAAAAAAAAGGGGGTGCGCGTAATACGGCGAATATACCTAAAAATTAAATGTAGCTTGGAAGTATGGGTGTGCATTATACGCCGGATTTTATGGCATACAGGGGGAAAAACCATACGTTCAAATTATTGCGTATCAAGAAGTTAACTTAGATAAATATCAACGTATATTTTATTGATACTTACACACACAAACGCATATTCCAGAAACAAAGAAAAGGAAGAGTAGGTCACTACTAACAACATTTCTGTGTATATACATATTGTAGGTTTGCATACTCAAAGAGAAAATTCTTTTATTACCATAGCTCATATTGTGCTAATAAAAAGAAGCTATACTTATTTTTGCATGATTAAGTTTATTATAATGAAGAAGAATTTAAAAGAAAGAAAGCGAAAGCTAGTATGTAAAGATTATATATATGATATATCATAATAATTCAAAATAAACAAGAAATAAGGATTCTGCTCGAAAAGTATTTTTAGAACAAATATTGAAGTTATGTAATTTACTTTGAATAAAAATTGGTTTAATTAACGTTTCCCTTTTTTTAAATGATTTACTGGATCAGTATTTAAAGTAGATAAATGAAAAACTTCAGGCACTTAAAAATTGATGTAATACTTAAGGCAGTGCTTCTCAAACTTTAAATATTTGTGATCCGATTTTTAATCATAATTTTCTAGTAATTTTTCTTTCCATACGATAACAATATACTTAATTCATTAATAATGAGCTTTGACTTAAAGCTACAATAAGATTTAAATTATAAACCGTACAAATTATTAAGATAAGTATTAAATTTCGTATATAATTTTGTATATGGCAAGCCCATGGGAGTCACTAGTAATTACTAATCTTGTTCTTAATTTAAAAATGATAAATTAATTATCAAATGCATTGTGCAGTACTGATGCATTTATAAGTACATTATATCAGTATAAATGAGTGTTTTATTTTTATTATGTCATAATGTATTTTGTTTTGCTTCATTTCAGTAAATTAGTAATTTTTTTAAACCTTTTATTTTCGACTTTTCGATATACTCACACCCCCTTCGTAGTCATCAAGCCCCCCTAACGGGGTAGACCCCACAGTTTGTGAATCGCTGATTTAAGGTATCTAGAATAAAAGCCTCAAAATGAATTATAGAAAATTTTTAATTTATTCTCTTAGTTAAGTTAATGGAATACAGATTTCGCTTTTGATTAGATTATTTAGCTAAAATATGTGCTAATATTCTTTCATACAGATTATCTTTCTAGCATGCAAAAAAAGAAAATAGGGTGTCATAAAAAAGTTTTAAATGTTGCATAGATTTTAATAAATCAAATTTATTCTACAAAAATATATTTGAACTGTCCTTTTTTCTAAATTTGTCAATTTCCTTTTTAAAAAATCCCTTAAGATTTTCCAATAACAGAAAATTATTAATAAATATTTATACGATGTTGCATAATATAAAGCATGCAAAAATAAATATAAAACAATGAAATTAGACATAGAATTTTAGATAGTTTTAAATGTAAAATATTTTATTGGGGATGTAATAGCATATTATTTTTTAAAATTTGTTGAAATATTGTTATAAACTATAAATATTTAATAAATAAAACAATGCATTTGAAAGTTTCTTTCACTCTTTATATGAATTTTAAATACAAATATTTAAAAAATAAACTATAAATATTTGAAAAATAAACTATAAATATTTAAAAAATAAACTATAAATATTTGAAAAATAAACTATAAATATTTAAAAAATAAACTATAAATATTTAAAAATAAACTATAAATATTTAAAAAATAAACTATAAATATTTAAATAATAAAATAATGAATTTGAAAGTTTCTTTCACTCTTTATATGAATTTTAAAAAGAGTAATATTTTTCAGAAACTATAAACATGTTTACTAGTAACAGCCTAATAATTAAATTATAATTCACCTTATTCCTCCAGAATTCATTTATATTTTTAAATATGCTACAATTTTCAGTAGAATAAGCATTATTTAATTAAATTTTCATGATTTTGATAATTTCGATTGAAACAATTTTAATTGAAATTAAGCTATATGATATGTATGATACATAATTGCTAGATTTTATGAAAAAGATAAAATAAATAATTGAGATACTATTTCAAAATCTGAACAGAAATTTAATTAATACAAACAATTAGTAACATATTTTCTAAGTTCATTATTTCCCTCGTCATGGGATAATGCATATGTTTCAATAAAAGTTACAATTTTATTCTTTTTCTAGTTTTTATAACTCATCTCCCATGGAAAAGAATTATGAGTACAATTTTTTTTAATCTATCACAAACAATCATCAATTTCAGAATGTTATGAGCTGTAGCCCATTTGTATAATTGTGGCTTATTCTACGTTTTGATATAAAGAACATCTCAATATGCCCTTGAAGAGAAGTTTTTTTTTAATAAAATAAAGCATCACAAGAACGGAAATTAGTGGTTTTTATCACACCTCTCACTTTTCTTCATTACTTATGCATTACTTATGCATTACTTAGTATCTTTTCTTAATGAGTAATTATTTTCTTATTCTCATTTTCAATTAACTGAGAAAACTTCAACATGTGCTTTTAAACAGCTAGATCTTCTAATTCATAGCAAATTGAAATGAAAAAAATACTTAAACAGCTCTTTTTTTTAATGTGTTGTTGCAAATGCTAGATAATCTATAATTTATTAAAACAAATTGGTTAATGAGTATTGATTTTCAATTATGTATGGTTTTAATTCTACGTGAATAGAATATAGCTAACAGTTTTCCTGGCATTTTATAAGCTTTAATTCTTTTTTTTGTGTTAAATTTTCAATAGAAAGTTTGTTATAACCAAAAAGAAAAAAATATGCTTTTAACATGAAAGCTTTTGTGTGTTTAGTTTGTGTCACCATCCATGCCTGCTTTCATCAAAAACTAGCTTAATTTTTTAAATGCGTTATAAAAATAAAAATGTTTATAGAGATTTTAAAAACTTACGTGAAAAAAAATATTTTCCTCTTTTTATTGTTATATTACCTTCATTTATTTTAATCATATATCCAGTGAAATGATTAAAAATATGGTCAAACTATTTAAAATCATAGAAAAACTCACACAGTCATAAAGATATCATTTTTACCTCGAAACTTCTAATTATTCTGTAATAAAACTCTCTATTTACTACTTTATTTACGTATTGAGTATAAATGAAGCTTTAATTTAATTTCCACGGCGCAAAGCTTTATTAAAACTACAACTATCACTCAATGCCGAGTATTTTCCTTAAGAATAGATAAGAAAATAATTACTTCCCAATCTGAATTGTTGCTTCGAAATGCTGCGTTAATAAACCATTAATCAATATATTTAACTTTATCAAAGAATTCCTTGACATTTCGGGCAAAAATTGCATCATATTTTTTATTCGTACATGTAAAACAAATTTTGTTAAAAAATTTTAATTGAAAATTATTTTAGCATTTTACATAATTAACTTTGCGGTATCTTGTAATGAAAATCATAGAAATGTTTTCTTGACATTATTTAGTATGGAATTCATTTTAGATACAGATATACATCGAAAAAGAAAAGTCCCTAAAGTAAACTTTTGAAATTTTTAGACACTTCAAATAGCAATGATAGATAAAGAAGTCCTATATTTCTAAGCAGTCGTTAAATATATCGTCTTTCACAAAAGCATCAAACCATTTCTTCTCTTCTTTCTCGTTCTTTATTATGAAATCGTACAAGCTAAAAATTAATTAGGTTTTACTTTTGATTTGAATATGTCGCAAGATTAAATGTTAAACAACTTTGGTAGCATGTAAAAAAAAGAATAATTCCATTATTCCGAAATACTAAAATTCTTAAGAGAAAATATTTCATTAAACTTGTAAGATCATTATTTTTTTATATATATTATTTCCGTTTTTGATTATAAGAAATACATCCATCAGTTTAATTAAAAATTGATTTAACTTGAAAAATCAATTTTTCAGTTGTTATTCGTGTTTATTATGAACTTACTTTTTCCATGAAAAAAAAACTAAAAAACATAAATATTTATAGATTTCTTACTCCTGTCCTTAGTCTTGTCAAAAACATCATATGATATTTTTTTTAAAAAGTTTCAGCAATAAAACGAATGATAGGTTTTCATAAAATCATGGTATATTTATTTTATGGTTCTTTTTTATGAACTGCTATTTTAAATAACAGCCAAAATGTGCTACGGAATCGATCGGTAGAACGTTCTTGGATACAAAAAGACAGTTAAGGTGCATTACTTTAGAAAATAAAATATTCATAGTAAAAATACTTCAAAAGTGAGAAAAACTAATTTAGTAGCGCGTGAGCCAATAATCAAAATTATGTTCGAAAAATAAATTCTAGAAATCATTGCGAAAAATTTTGGCGACATAAAAAGAGTCCTAACTGGAAAAATATAACCAGCATTTGGAAAAGCGTGTGATATTTTTCAGGGAAGAGTAAATAAAATCGCAAAGAATAGTTTACTCTAGAGACAAAGATTCTATATAGTGATTGTATAGTTATTTATAAGCTTAGTAATAGAAAAAATACCAAAGAATTTCGAAAATTGGAAGGTATTTGTAAGATATTCACAATGATTTGGAGAAAATTTTATGCTTAATGTTATGAGAAACTCCATTTTTACGAATCTTTTCCTATAATGTTTACATTGGAGCTAGCACATCACCAAATAAGTTATTTAAAACTTTACATATTTACTATATTTTCTTTCAGTAGATTTAATATAGCTTTTCCTGGAATTTATTAAAGGATTCTTATCGTGGTTAATTGAACAAACGATACAGAAAATGAATATGTACAAAAAACTGAAATTCAAAAACTAATAAATGATACTCTAAAGCAAAGCTCAAATAAAAGTTTACATCTATTTGATCTTCTATTGAGTTTTAAACATTGAAAATTGAAAATATACTCCTCTTCTTACAGTTTGAGTTATCTCAAAATGTTTTTTAATTCTAGAGGATTTGATGATAAAATATTTGAATACAGGGGAAGTTATTTAGCTCCTTCAAAATTTGCAAATATTTGCTCAATACATCAAAAGCAACAGTTGTGAAGTTCTTTAAAAAATTTGAGAAAAAGTTTTGTAATCTACAACAAAAACTTACTTAATAGGATTACTGAATGAAGCTACAGTAATATTTTAAGGTAAAAACCGAGAATTTTTTTCTTTCTTCAGGGCTTAGTTATATAATGTTCCTCGCTCAGTTTTTAAAATGTATCACAAAACATTTAATCACGTCAACTACACAGCAAGAAAAGTCGGTGAACAGATTTCAATGTCTGCTGTAAAATTTCATAACCTAATGCTTTTAGTTGTTGAATATTGAATTTTCTGTAAAATATTCTGAAAAATTGCACAAGAGAAAAACACTTCCTGGTATTTTTTTACTTAACCCCGATTGAGAGACAGTTTTAAATAAATTTCTAAAAGGCAACTTTACAAAAGTTCCCTTCACCAATTTTTATACCATATAAATAAAATCCACGTATTACTCCATGTAATTTATTTTCATACAATATGTTTTTCTTAAAGTATATTGCTTCCAATAAATTTATTTCAGGAAGGTGTTTTTTCTCAATTTTTTTTACTTCTTAGTATATAAATATTTTATTCACTGTTTCATTAAAATGATTCGAAAATTTTATGCCTTTTTTTTCTCTATTATTGAAAAACATTTTATCTATTCATATATTTTTTTACTTTTCCTTACCGTGTATTTCTATCAAAATGTTTATTTACTCATATAATAGAGATAGATAGAAAAGTAAACATATTTTTCAATTACCTTTTCTTCTTCGATATGGCAACGGTAATCAAATGGCTATGGTGGTGAACTAGTGGCTGGAATGGTTTCTGTCATGTCTCTGAATACTTGCGACAACTTTTTTTAAAAAAATGGAGATATAAGGATTTTTTGTGGTTTTTAATACATTTTAAGAAAAATATGCTAAAATTAAGAAGAGAAAAAAAACTACTGAAAGGGGGGAAAAATTGGTAAAAATGGACAAAAAGTAACAAAAACGAGGCCCATTCTGTATCAAAAGTTTGTAAACAAATTTTCAATTTTTTCATTCTGATGTGTTGTTATGTTATTCATTTTTGAAATGACCTTCAGGATAAGAGATATTTTAATTCTTACTTAAACTACAGCACTTTATCTTAGATATTATATGAAATTGCATTAAAAAATAGTGATTATATTCACATAGGGGCAGTAAATTTTGTAATAAAACAATGATTGATAAACCTGAAGGTTAAAACACTTCTGCTGTTTTACAAAACATACACAAAAAATCTCAATTAATTATTTTCAAAACTTTTTGAGCAATCGCTGTCCCCGTTTCAAAAAAACACATTTCGAGTAAAAAGCGTTTTAAAGTATGACATATATCTTGCTTAAAGTAATGGCATATGCTTTAACTAAAACACTTCTAGTAAACGGAAAATAATAAACTTGGTATTTTTATAAAGCTAATAAGATGATTCATGAAAAAAATTATTAAAAAATTGTCAATTTTTGGCAAAATTCACATTTTTAGGGTAGTTGGATACCTTAAGACCCGGGTGGACTGTTGCACATTAAATCAGTCTTGATTCAAAGTCCTCATATTAGTGTGTCGTCTTAGAGAGCAGGATGCAGGCTTAGGTGTCGCCCTAAGTCACTAGGCCATGGTTTAAAATTACGCGGTCCGTCGCCAATAGCTCTTGTGTAGCTTCAAGATGCAGCGTTAATATATAATTAATCAATCCAGTTTTTACCCCTTAACATAAGAAATGAGGTGAAACTTTTCTTTAAAAATGGTTAAAACTCAATATACATTAGTGTGCAGGTTTTTACCGATTTATTTGTTTTATACAAAATAGGATCATTTATTTATTAAAAGTGATAACTGAAAAAGAAAGTTATTATGAATCGCTAGAATTTATTTAAATGTTAAAGGACTTAGAAGAAAAAAAATTGCTAACATGTTTTTTATTTTCTAATATTTAAGTTCTATAATTTTTTTAAAAAAATCTGCATTAAATATAATTTATTTTAAAGTGAAGTGTTATTTAGGTATTAGTTTTGTGGGTAACGCAAAATGCTTTCTATCGCAATGTGTACAATAAACTCTCTAAGTTATGAGCACTAACGGTAAATGCGGGTCTTCAAATACCTTTTACGAAGTAATTGAGGCCCGATAAATATGACAACCGGGGTGAAGAACGAACCAGTCTACTACTTTCAATTTACTGTCCCAGAATAACACCAAGATGCTTAGAATAACAATCGGAATATTTTGAAGGAATTCCAGATGAACTTCCAGAAAAATTATATAGCATCGGACATCGAGTCAAGGTATGGGTAAATCTTTCACAAATTCGACCCAAATATCTATATGGAATTATTGAAATAAGAATGGACTAATAGCTTGTCAATTTGCAGTTGTCTATATACGAGACTACTTGTATAAGTACTGTGGAAGTTAAAAACATCGTGTGTAAAATCGTCTTATCCATAAATAGCATGAGTTGGGAAGTCCGTCAGCAACACACTCTACTACAAGAACTATTGGCGGAATATCATGCACGTAGATGATAATAACCCGTTTTGCAGAGATTAGATTATAGCAATTTTTTAATGCTTTTTTCTTCACTTTCTTTAAAAGTATACTTAAAAGTCTACTTTTAACACAAGAATATTTATTCTTCTCATTACTTTGAATTATATCCCATATATTTTCAATAAATTTTGGATCTAATTGAGCTACAAGGTAATTAAATTTAGTTTCTTCTTGATTTATATTAGCAATAGAAAACTGAGCCTCAACTTGGAAAAACCATATTTCAGGCTTTTCTTCCCAAAAAGGAGGAATTTTTACGCTTACCTTATTAGCTTCAAATTTTTGCTCGTTCGAATTCGCGAGAGCCATTTCGTTATTCTCATCCATCAGATTTTGAATATGTATGGGTCACCAGTTTGTAGATGAGTTAGTCGCGAATAATATATGGAATAAATAAAAATATTTTTTAGAATTGATTCATCTCTTTAAAATGAGTAAAAATAACAGAAGAAAACTATTCTCGATCGTAAACTTTTTATTCGTGTTCTTACATCAGCCGCAATATTGATAACTCTTTTGTTGCTAGATCAGAAGAACTAAAGTTACAAAAACAAAGATAATATATAAATAGAGATGCAACAGATTCCCTGAATTTGGAATAGGTGTGGCGCTATACTTAACACAAAACATTATATTGAGTCATACGCATGCAATAGCTCGTGTAATTGTGTAGAGTATTTTCTCTACAAGGTTCAGAAATGGTTTCTCCCACATGTAGATGTCACCGTACAGTTCATGATCGAACCCTTCAATTAGTACTCAAGATGAAAGAACGTGTTTTTCACAAAATTGCCAAAGTAACCACTCAAAAATTTGAAAGTGATACGTCTATTCAGAAAGCATTCCTGATACAGCCATAGTACTTCTCTGCCATTACCTTAAGCCAGAGGTGGTCAACCCAAATACCTTGTGGGCCACTTCGGAAAAACCTAATCCCGCGGGTCGCATATAAAAATATATATCTTTATATTAGATTTTGACTAATTACTAATATTTATTGGAGTGAAAATTTAAAACAGAATGAAAACTATTATTATTGTTTTCATTATTTTTCATGTATTCATAAATAATGTAATAATTATAATGAAATGTCAAATTATGTTTAATTTATTTAAATAGTGAGATATTTGTTTCTCAGTTCTGTCACTTACTTTTTGCAAGTTAATGCGTGTATTTGCATATCGTACTTGATGTTGCAGTTTTTCGTCGGATAAATTCAAATAATGTTTGATAAATTTCGTTTTCGAAGTCGTTTTTCGTTTTCGCTTACGATTCGTAGGTGTAGGTGTAATTTCAAAAGGGTTACAGGGATCAAGTTGATGCTGCGGACTATTGGTGCAATCTAATACTACTCACTTTTAAGTATCTATAAAAACAGAAGGAACGTGATAAAATAGAAACAATTATGGGATTTATTTGTTACTAAACACTTCACTAAAGACAAAAAGTATTGCACAAAATAATCGCATTTTGTAAAGAATTTCGCGGGTTCCATGCGGCCGACGGGCTGTGTGTCGGGCACCTTTCCTTAAGCAATACCATACAATAAATCTGTGTTTCTCTGCCTGTTCGTCACTTGCAAAGGCCCTTAGATGCATCAAATTGTGAGCAGCACGCTAGAAATTGCTTACTACCTCCAAAATTGCAAGCCAATCAAGCCGTTGAGGTTGCCAAGTTTATAATTACTACTAATGGTCATAATGATGATCATTTGTTGCAAGTATTGCTGTGAGGGAGCACCACTTTATGGTGATGCTGTATATAAGTAAACAATGTTATCTTTCCTTTTATGTCTCAGCTTCTTTATGTCACGTTTCCTGCACAAAAAATATTTAATTTAGTGATCTATACACCCTTTAGAGTTTGTCACGTGATTTTAGAAAACCCTCAATATTCAAATTTAATGTAAACTTTTTCATTCAGTAAATGTTAATCGCAAATAATTCGAATGGTCATGCTTAGTTTTTGTCGAATTTCATCTTAAGGTCGCTACTAATTATAGTCAGCTTTAAAATTTTTAAAGATGTATATAAAAACCTCTCTTTTTTTTTAATATCGTAGAAACTATAGAATTAATAATAAAATTTAAATCTGTCAATTTTTAGCATAAATTTCGTGGGTTTGAAATATACATATTATTTCAGATAAAAGGTGCAAAAGTTGTGATGATATACTCATTTCACTTTATATTTTCCCCAGGCCCTTAGCTTGTAGCAACGGTACAAATTCATTTAAACTTCAATGGAAAAAAACTTGAAATTAAATACAAATTTTCATATTAAAAGAATATTTTTTCGTTATATTAATTTTAACTTCATTTATTGTTAAGTTTAAATATCTGTGAGCATATTGTGATTTTTTAAACAAAAATAATCATACATTTTACAGTCTGTACCTCTAATGAGTTTTGCAAGAAAATATCAAATGATAAAATCCAGGTGCTACGAACATATTTATGAATTTCGGTTTTTTTCCATTAGGTAAAATACCAAATGTCAGAAACGTAAAAAAGAGATCACGGCAAATGTTCCTTCATTTCATTTAACGGTGATAATACTGCATTTAAATGTTGAAAAAGAAAAAGAAAATGAATTTTTTTCATAATAATAAAAGAAATCATTCCAAATATCTTTTTATATAAAAATCATTAGTTCACAAGAAATTTTTAAGTTATATTATTGTTTAAATAAAAAAAAGAATGTGAGAGTAAATTTTAAAAAAAACTTCAAGCCAATATATGTTGCTCCTTTTCTCTTTCTCGTTTATTGGTTTTACCTCGTGCTGTTGTATATTTTGGCTTCAGATATAAAAGTTTAATTAATTTCGCAATCATACCGAATCTCGTAACTTGAAAAATTCAAACTGATACAAAGTGGGGATTTTTCTTAGCTGTAATACCCCCTCACACACACACAACTATGTTTTCTCAGGTTTCTATATTTTTATAGATTACTTCCTAAAAATATTATTAAAAAAGCATTGTAGCAGTGAAAGAAGAAATTGGTTTCAAAACTTGTTTTTCTAAGTATTAAAATTTGAGTACATAAGAATGAGAAAAGCACTTCTAAATAAATTCATCCAACAGTAAAATTAAGGAATGAAAAATATATTAAATAAATGAAGTTACACTAAAAAGGAAAATATATATGTAAATGCAGTACAGCAATAACCCGAACTTACGCGATAAGTGGAACTGAGTGAAAACTTCGTGAGCCGAATTCGCGTAAGTCGGGGTAAAATTTCGCATATAATACATATAAATTATTTTTAGTTGGAGCCAGAGACGAAAAAGAAAATAATAATTTAGTAAAAAAAATGTTTAACAAAATCTTTGAAAACACAAATACAAAACTGTAAACCGAAATTATATATATTTTGATGTAGAAGGTTTCATAAAATCTAACAAAGTAGTCTGCCGGTTCAAAGAATTTTTTTCTCCCGCAAAATTTCCTCGTAGCATGCTAATAATTTTTTATTCCTTGTTTTGTATTAAAAATACGCTCTTCGCTCGTCTATATTTTCTAAGATTTGTAACTCATTTCCTATTAAACAGAGACCTTCTGTATAATTCCCAACTTTTTCATGTCCCAAGTTCTTCAATGTCCTGCTCTTGCTCATGCATTACTATGAGCTTCAGTTGTCAGCTCCTGAGTATGGGAATCCAGCAGTTCTTGAGCGTCATCGCAATCCGCATCTAAATTTATTTGCCTGGAAAGATTGACAACTTCTTCAATCAGATTACCAATTTCATCAGATTACGTCTGAGTTACAGTGATGGGGGGGAAAACGAACTGAGAGATTTGAAAATCGCGTTATCTCCGGGTTCGCGGAAGTCGGGGTAGAGTAAGTCGAAGTATTGCTGTATTTTCAGACTTAATTTAAGTCATTTTGGTTATAAGGTGGTCTTTTTTTTCAGGCTATTGTGTTCAGAATGAGGAGACTTTTATAACTTTAACATCCACATTGATTGAGTTACGCAAAAAACACTCACAAACGCAAAGAACAATACAAACAGGAACGACCCACAACAAACAGAAACGTGGAGATGATAACAGCACGAAAACGTATGCTTTTTTTACTCCCGAGATTTTAGATATTTATATTTATTTTGGTCAACCGGAAGCTGTTATAATCATGTGGTTTCCAGTAAAGGCTCTTCTGATTGGTCCGAATACACGGGAGATGCAAGATTTGGGTCATCCTGTTTTTAAAACACGAACATTTCAGTTTTGTGGGAGATAAATTTGTGGTAATTTCCCGTTAGGCAGGTAATCTAAACATTAATTATCCCGCAAAGTCTTGAAGGGCTCAAGACCATTAG
Organism: Trichonephila clavata; assembly: GCA_019973975.1. Classification (NCBI taxonomy): domain Eukaryota; kingdom Metazoa; phylum Arthropoda; class Arachnida; order Araneae; family Nephilidae; genus Trichonephila; species Trichonephila clavata. Next base: position 32,081 of record BMAO01001492.1, on the reverse strand, counting down.
GAATTAAAATCCCTTGAGAGAAAATTTAAGTATTACACACACACACACATATATATATATATATATGTTCAAGGTTTAAGTTTACGTTTTACCACATGACAATGTACAATGAATGTACAACAAGCACGCAAACACACACATAGATATAATATATTTCTTTAAAGCTGATTTCTCTCACACATATATCAAAGTGAATGAATAATTTAATTCAATTGAAATGGATAGACTCTAACATTTTTCATTTGCAATGTTATTCCAATTAAAACCAGAAATTACTGGTTGAATATTTGAAATATTTCTTCGAAAAACTATGCCCAAAAAAAGATATGTTTCTTGTTGGAGCTAACATTCCAAAGAAATATATATTTTTTTTTTACTTCGTATACTTAGTGCAAATTCTAACTACTTTACAAACTCTAGAAACTTTTAAATGCTGAACTTGGCAATAACTGTCTTTATATAGCTTGATGTAAAAGCTCATATTACAGTTCTTTGGAAAATATATTAAACAAAAAACACACACATTGAAACTCCAATACTATCCAAAATTAGGTAATGTGTCTTTAAATGCTTTTATATTGTTAATAATCGATGTATGTTATATGATTTAAATCGCAATACTCATATGGAAAATAGATTTTTACTATTGTTAAAAGGAAAAAATATTGACTCGTATTCGAACAAAAATGTATTTGAATCCTATCAAAGGATTAATGTTTGTATTCATTCACAATTTATTACATCCTTGCTTTTTTCTGAAAAGCACGCCTATGCTTTTTTTTAAGTGTATATAACTAACATTCCAAAAGAATTTATTATTGGACAATCAAAATTCATCTCCGAGGAAGATACTAAAGGACTGATAATAGGGATAAAAGCTTTTACTTGGAAAACATGCTATAAGGAAGCGAATTACAACTTACTTATCCATGAAAATAAACGACAAAAATTCCAAAGAAATCCATTAACAACTGCTCAATTCAACTTTACAAACCCATAGGAAAAAATATTAATTAAAATATACTTTTCTTTTAAACCAAAATCAGTCCTTTGGAAAAATTCGAAACAGGTTACTTGTGTAAATAGAATTAAGAAAATTAATTTGAAAGCTAACATTTAATTTAGCTAAAAAAAAATTCTAGAATGAACTTAACATATTTGCTTAGCACTATAAAATAATTTAAAATCATCAAGAATTAGAAGCAATCGAATTAATTAGGTAAAAAAGTTAATTAGATTTCCTCGTTGCCATGCATTTTTATTTAATGTTGCCAAATTATGTATTAATACCATTCATTCATTTTGAGCATTGATTAATAGAAGATTCAGTTTAAAAGTATAATTTTGTACATTAAATAATTATATTACATTTTTAATTTAAGTATTCAGCAGTATTAATTACATTATTTAAACATTTGTCTTTTATATTAACTGAAAATTGCAGTGTTATTCACAGATATTGTGAAAAAAATTGCTATTTTAATTCATTTGTAGAAAATGAGATTTTCTTAAATAAATGGGAAATACTCATTGAAAATATTCTGCTTTTGAACAATTTAAGAACTTTTCTCGATTTAATCAAATTGCTGCATAAATAAAAGTTTAATTAATTTATCTGAATTGAAAAATTGTAAAAAGAAACAAGCTCTTTTAGGGAAATTGATATGAAGACATTTAATATGTGAATATTCTTCACCAGAGAATCCGTTTTCATCTTCATAGTCTGTATTTTAAAATATATATTACGATTTCAATTGCCGGAAATATGGGAAAAAAATTTAGTTGGAATGTGTAATATAGAAAAAACTTAAATATGTAGTGAAAATACAGATCAAGTTAACATTTCATTTAAAATCCTTTAATTAACTAAATATCCTCAACTCGAATTTTTGAAAGTATTAAATTTTCAATGCATTTAATATTAGTTGCGATAATTAAATTTTGTGGATATACATGCAGAACAGGATATTTTTATTTCATCTTGGAGTATTCAACATGTAGTTTTTAAAGTAAAATTATTTTACTTTACTTTTAAGTAAGTAATTTTTATTAAATGCAATTTAAAATTCAACCTGTTATAATAAAATTGAAACATTTTATCAATCTAGAAAAATACATTATACTGGGAAATAAATCAAACGAATCTAACCCCTATCTTTTTAAAAGTTTATCACATAATTAAAATCATTACAGTCAGGATCCTTTTAAATTAACAGTAAAATCTGAAGCAAAGTTTGTTAATTAAGTTTAAAAAGAACATGAAATAAGAATCTATTTTACGATGCAAGATTAACAGAGGCGTCCTCAAAGTAACACTTTCATTTACTATCTTGAAGTGGGAATGTATACGTTGGATAGGTTCCAAGCCCAAATGCTTTTCTTATTTATTCAGCAAATGCAAGGGTGGATAAATTGCTTTTCCTTATGCTTTCGTTATTAGTGTTTCTGTTTCTGTTTCTATCAAATCACGAAGATTCATGATAAAGTTCTTACGTATCTCAGACTTCAAAGACATAAACAATTAAAGGGAATGCTTACCAACAGAATTTGTAACGAAGATTTAACAAATTGAAAACTTAAAAGTAAAAACAAAGTTTCCCAAGTACACACTAACTTTTCCTTAAAAAACTAAATCTGTTCATTAATCATTTAATAATAATACAATCATTGTTTTAGAAATATTGTTAATTAATACTGATTTTTTTTGCTAAATATAAAGATTATTTTTAATAGTATAGATCCTTATGCTGACTGTTCTAAGAGATTAAGATAAAATCCATGTTAAAAGAATTGTACTGAGTCTGATAATACGTCCAATTTTCTGATTTTTTAAAATTAAACCTGGTTTTTTTTGTAGTTAAATAATTTCATGGGAATAAATATTTTAGTGTAGATTTTATTTGGATCTTAACGTAACTCATCAACCGTCTAAACCCTATTTTTTACAGATGTTGTAATACTCATACATATTTAAATATTGTGTATTAAACATAATTGCTTATTTAATTCCAAGTTAAATACCAGTAGACATAATATACCCGAAGGCCATCGTGGGTTCTCGGCCATGACAAATAATTAACTTTTTGTTTATTAGCCATTTCTGCAGGAGTTAAGATGTATGGCATTGTCCGCTAAAACAGGGTGGCCAAAGCATGGCCCGCCTTGAATAATTTTGAGGCCTTCGAGATTCTCTACAAATTTACAAAATGTGATTATTTTGTGCAATACTTTTTGTTTTGTAACAAATAAATCCCATAATTGTTTATATTTTATCACACTGCTTCTGTTTTATAGATACTTAGATGTGGGCAGTATTGCATTGCAGCTATGCACAACAGTATCACGCTTGATTCCTGTAACTGTTTTTCAACTTACACCTACGAATCGTACTTTAGGAAAACCAAATTTATCAAACATAAATAGCGTTCAAACTTATCTGACAAAAACCTGCAACATCAATTGCGATGAGCAAATACACGTATTGAGGTTGATTTGCAAAAATTAAGTGAAAGAATTAAGAAACAAATATCTCATTATTTAAATAAATTAAACATAATTTGATCATTGTATTATAATTATTATATTATCTATGTCTGTATACATGAAAAATAATGAAAACAATAATAATCGTTTTCATTCTGTTTTAAATTTTCATTCCAATAAATGTTTGCAATGGGTCCAAATCTAATTAGAGATATATAATTTATATGCAGCCCGCGGGATTATAATGTTTTTCGGAAGTGGCCCTCAAGTTCCTTTGGGTCGTTCTAAAATATTCAGTTAGAAATATCGCTATTTTTTAATAAAGAACCAAATGATATTCAAGAACCATTAGCCTGATGTAAAATATAATCCATACGTCCTGAAACGCCATTACAAATCCTTAAAGTTTTGTTTTTTAACCTTTCCAGTGTGAATTTAGATGTGTGGCAAGAAACGTCGTCCTGCTAAAATATCCGATTCAAACCACCCCTATTTTTTAATAAAGACCCAAAGGGTATCAGATGATCATTAGCCTGGTACTGAGCAGAGTCCATACGTCCCTGAAATTCGCTGTAAATCACACAATACGTCATGACTAAGGACTCCCGAAACCACTACTAATCTTCCTTCCATTTATCGAGTGAAGCATTTTTCGGGTTCTTCCAATAGTTGCTTGTAGCCAACAGGACCGTCAAGTCAAATTTCTTTCATCAGAAAATATAATTTGCTTCCCCTCGTCGTTCCATGACACCACAATTAACCCGATTTCACTCTTACTTCTCGTTCGTGTTCGAATAACTTGATGTCTTTTTCCATTTTCATAAATTCTGTATTAATATTTAATTTCAGACTGTTTCAAACTGTGACATGTGAATTTTTTACTGATACTTATTAAGATTTCTGAAATCGAAAGTTCTTTGTTGATTGTCGAAACATTTCTTTGATCGCGTTCCGTGCTGTCAAAATAGTTTTTCTTTCGAATCGTTTTGTTTTGTTTGGGCTCATCTTTTCAAGTTATGACATTGTGAATGACAGTTTTAGAACGCTTCATTAATCAAGCTATTTCTGCTTCAAATTTATTAACACAATCATAAAATAAAATTTTTCACTTTCCACTCAAATAATTCTTTATCCAATGGGGTATCTTACAATGAATCATGGATAACTATCAAAATTTACACATTTGTTTCTGGAGTAATGCTTTCATAAAAGTCTAACGCATTCCTTTTATAATAATGATGTCATTTATAATATAGTAATTTTCTCGGGTGGTTTTACATTTTTTTACACGGACTTTATTTAATTTTTAGGAAAATGAGTAGATTTTAATAAAATTTAAGTTAATTTTTAAAATTACTCGTTCTACAAAAAGTATTCCATGATTAATTTTAAATACACACATTAAAAACTTGTATATTATGACTTCTTCAGAAATGTACGATTTCATTAGTGGCCTCATAATTTCATTACACATTTTTGGACTATAATGAGTGAGTATTTATTAACGTAGCACTATTATGCTACGGCTGTTGGCGAAAGACTTCGTAATTTTGAACGCCAACCACAAGAACATAATCTTGACCAATAGGCTACAGAAACCTGTTAGTGTATAATATCTACATAAAAATATATTATATTATATCTACCATCACACATGTAGAGCAAAAAACCATTTTCACTCTTTAAACATTTTAAATAGGTAATTTCAAATCCATTGAAAAACTTAGGGGTTTACTTAAATATTTTTACTTTTTCATAAGACTGAAAGGAAGACGGAAGATTTCGTTTAAATACGTCTTCTCGCTTTTGAGGAGTATAAAAAATCACAGCCGCGGAAAAAATGTTGATTGACGAAGATCTATGTCGGTATTTTTTTTAAGCAAAGCTGTGGAAGGAAGAAGTTTTTGGAGCAGAAGTGATCCCAAAGCCTTATAATGATTAGAGCTAATAGTAGTATTCATAAATGTATTTTGGGTTGATAAGTGTGGATACGTTTTTCACATAAAAAAATAATGGTTTTCTGCTCTCAATTTTATTTTACTACATTGTAATACTTTTACAAATTGAACTGAACTGAAATAATTCATATGATATTAAATAACTTCTTTACCCTTCATTTTTTTGCAGTTCACACATGTTGTTTTACCCCGAAAATATTTTATTTAACTTGATGGAGCATAACCCTTTACCATTATGATTTACTGCAATTTTTTTTTTAAATCACTACAGTAAAAATTAAGGTATATACATAAATAAAATACTCAACTTAGAGAAATTTAATCTGTTATAGCTAATTAATTAAAATGGTATTTTAAAGTACCGTCAGTCCACAAAGGTCTAAAATATTTTCATGATACAAAAAGATCGAATGACTTTTTTAACGGAGTTTTAACTCTTAAAAATACTAAATAAAAAGAGAACACACAAAACACACATTTTACGGCACAAAATATTTATTTTTGAAAATTATAATTTTTTTTAATTTATATACTTGTTTACACATATAAAAACTGGTTTACCCATAAATTTAATTTGATCATATTTAAGGAAACACTTTTTCTTTTCATTAATACACAAAAATTCATTACATGTTGTGCATGTTGAGTGATTTTTCGATTTAATGTTTTTTAAAGCACTACAACTTATGATAGGAAATGCTGCATTTTCTGAACATAAACTACTGCACCTTGAGTCTTGTTCATTCTCTTGATCGTCATCTTAAGAATCTAACGAAAATTCCAGCAAATAATTTTCTGGGACTTCTTCATTTGAAGAATCATCTATTAGTGCATCACTACTTTTTTTAGATGGTAGGTTCTGTATTAAATCCAAAGCCTCATAAAGACAGAGCTTCTTTTTTCCAGGCACTCTAAGAAAAGAGGGGAAAGTAAATAATAGCACCTTGAAAACCTCCTACTATTGTTAGTTACAAGTAAAGAAATTAAAATGTTGTTAAGTTTTGAATAAATTATGGATATTTCATTTAATTGTTTGGGGGGGAAAACAAGCTCATATTCAAAGTTCAAAATCTTTTGAAAAGATAAAAATACAAAATAAATAAGTTAAGCTGAAAATTAATGCCAAAATGTATAACTCTATTGTACTCTAGTGATGACGCTACAAAAGACAACAAAAAACAACGATAAACTACACGGACGGGAAAAAAACTATGTTCTTGCTCTAACATCCAGTGTGCTGTCGGTACTTATAAGTACCACAAAGTTATTCAACTGTAAAATTAATTAAATACACTGTTCACTTAAAATAAATAGTCAAATCGTTTTCTATAAGGTCTTAACTGACATACAAAAAAAAAGACACTTACCTTTTGACATTAAATACTTTTTCGGAATAAAAATGTCTATCTTCGCAATCCGATCAAATTGTCAGCTGAAACCGCAACTTCTGCTTTAAAACTATTAGCCTTCCCCGCCAAAATACTCATCATAAAACCTGTGCTGCCATGTATCCTGAAGGAAGAGGGGAATTAAAAGAGTGTTCCTGCAAAATATCGTCAGAATATTCGTAAAAATTGTTATTCTATGTAATTTTAAAGTGAGTGGTAATTATAAGTACCGTCGGTCGATAAAAAGGTAAACCGTTATTTTGGACTTTCTTATCAATATTTAGTATTATTATTCTTAAAATTGTTTTGATTTTGCAGTACTTGAAAACATAAAATATCATTTCTGCTCTTTTATAAAGAATGTAATAAGTTTCATGATTAATAGGAATAATAGTAAAAACGTGTTTAGACAGGTAAAATAGTGTATCTAACAATTCGACGCTAAGCACACAATCTGCTGTTAAGTACAATATTGCAATTAACACACCTTGTACTAAATTTCTATTAATTTCTTTAAAATGTTTAGAGAGAAAATGTGACTGGCAATCCATTATTGAAATAAATGAACTCCGCAAGTATCTTTTAAAGAGTATGAAAATACCTAAGAAAATATACTAAATAAATACAATTTTAAAGTGTGTCAAAGTCAAAAGCGCAAAACTGAAAATGTTACAGAACAACATACGCATTAGCTCTTAATAATAGATTTATTTATATATTTAAGTAGTTAAAAAACTAGGAATATTTTTTCTTGGTGAACATAATTTTCTTGAGTACATTAAAAATGTTCAATTTCATTATTCCTCTTATAGACTTACATTGTTGTTATTTAGAAAAAAATTCAAAATTCCCACTTTGTTGACTTAGTCGACAAAGCAAAAATTGCTAATTTTGGCTATTTATTTAACCAGATATATTTTTTACCAGATAAACTACAAGCAAAGAAGAAAATCTATCTATGAGGTTTTCTCTATTGCATTCTGATGTTTAATTACAGAATTACTCACTGCTTTTACCGTACCATGGGAATTTGTACAATCGATCGCCCATTTACATATATTCTACTTACAACCTTAAGAAAAGCGATCCTTTGTTATAAAATAAAATGTTCCATTAATTGTTATGCTAAATTATTTCATATCAAGTATGTAAATGAACAGAATTTTAATATTTTTCCGATTACGAATAAATTAAGGGGAAATAAATAAAATTTCGGTTAATTTTAAATTTGTTTCTTAATAGATTTTTCATGTAATTTTTAGTGAAAAAAATTACCGAAAAATGTATTATTTCTAAAGCAAATTTTTCTTTCCAGATACTAAGCAAAATGCATAGTTAATATAATGTACTGTATGCTCTCTTACAAATAAACTATGATCATTTAAAATAAAATAATAAAAAATTATTTCACTGAAAACTATTTTATAAAGAAATGTTGCGGGTGGTACTTTTTTTCCAATGGTAACTTATAAGCAAAATTTTACAGAACCTCATAATATGATTCATGTTGAAAGAAAAAGAAAAAGTTAAAAACAATTCATCAGAAAAAAAGACAAAATTAGTTTTGCAATTTTTACATATAAAATTTCTGATTTTCCTAAGTTTGTTCGTATTTAATTGCATTATGCCAATCAATTTCTTTCCTTTAAAACTTGCAGTCCTTAATCAGTTAGATTATTAAACATTGCGTAAGACGGAGATTTCTATGAATGAGTAATGTATATTTAATGAAGAAGTTTTCATTAATTAAAATTAATTTTAATGTTAACTATTTTTTACTGCAATTAGAAACATTACATAAAAATTTTTTGGGCAAAATACAATCAAGATAACCTAAATACAAGAAGGGTAAAAGAAAATTCGCATTGTAAAACTAATTGTAAAATAACTATTTAGAAATTAAATTATTTCTTAAATTACTGATAATATTTAAAAAATTAATAATAAAGTACTTTTGTAAAGTAATTAATTAATTAGGAATAAAATTATATCAATTAAAAGAATTAATAAAAACAATCTTTTTTTAATAAAAATGTATTCATATAAAATTGTTAAGTTTTATATTGATTTGAGATAGATGCTTGAAATCATTTACTTCTCTGAACTAATTATTCGATCTTATGGAATGGAAACAAATAAAAAAAGCACGTAAGAATATCTTACATAAAATTATCAAGAAAAAAGAAAAATAAGAGAATTCCACTTGATCTACTTATGTGCAGATAGTGAGTTAACAGCATATATAACAGATTTGTGACATGTAGATGAATTAAGGTCTCTGACTACGCTAAAATTGTAAATTTTTCCAGAAATTGACAATTTTTTTATAATTTTTTCATGAATCATCTTATTAGCTTTATAAAAATACCAAGTTTATTATTTTCCGTTCACTAGAACAAAATCTACAAGTGTTTTAGTAAAAGTAGATGCCATTACTTTAAGCAAGATATCATACTTGAAACGCGTTTTAATCGAAATGTGTTTTTTTGAAACGGGGACAGCGATTGCCAAAAAGGTTTTGAAAATAATTAACTATGAAATTTTTTGTGTAAGTTCTATATAATAGTAGAAGTGTTTTAAACTTCAGATTTATCAATCACTGTTTTATTACAAAATTTACAGTCCCTTATGTTAATATAATCACTGTTATTTTAAGCAATTTCATATAATAACTAAGATAAAGTGCTCTAGATTTTGTAAAAATTAAAATATCTCTTATCCTGAAGGTCATTTAAAAAATGAATAACATAGCAACACATCAGAATTGAAAAATTGAAAAATTGAAAAATGGAAAATTTGTTCATAAAATTTTGGCATTGATTGGGCCTCGTTTATTATATTTTTTGTAAATTTTTACCAATTTTTCCCACATTTTACTACTAATAATTTCTTTTTATCTTCTTAATTTTAGCATATTTTTCTTAAAATATACTAAACAAATCTAAAAACCACAAAAAAATCCCCATATATCCATTTTTTTTATAAAAAGAAGTTGCAAGTAGTCGAATACCTTAAAGTACTTCAAAATAAGTTTGGGTTGCACATAAGAAGCTAAAAAATTTGTATTTAATCCTAAGCTTAACCATAAAAGTTTTAGCATCAGAAAATATAGTAAAAAGCTTTGCTACAAATTATATCGAGAAGATTATTTAGAACAGTGTTACACATATATAATTAGGGTATTTTAATAAGGAATTTTATCGCAATTTCTTCCGGGAATTATAGTTATATTCATACAAAAGTATTGATTTAGTAACTAAATCAGAGCACAACTTAGTTGAAGAATCTCATTCTTAAAATGTACAGCACCATATTAGAAAATATTTTTGTAATAAAAACGATGCTCATAAAAATTGCATTGTCTTTATACTATTACATCTATATACTTATAAAACTACTGTCTTATAAAAATTATATGAAGAAAGTCGCGTGTAATTATTGTTTTTTTATTTATTTTCAATAAGCTACAGAATGCACTGCTACATTACTAATAAATGTCAAAATTTCTGAAAAGTTCTACTAAATGATTACAGAAATAAAAAAATTCTTATAATAAATTTAACAGTTTTTCCACAGCCATCAACAAAGAAAAAAAAAGAAAATATTGATCGAAATCAAAATTTTAGTTTTTTAGAGTTTTCCTTTTATTTACAAAGTTTATTTTCCTTCGAATTCGTTTTTATTCATCTACATACTTTTAATGAATTTATTCGCTCATAAAAAGAAATCGGGTTTATTTTTTTTACTTCAACTAAAAATTTGTGTCACCCAGGATGATTAATTATTAGATTACTCATCTGGAATCTTTTGTGTTTGGGGAAATAAAAGAATGATGTCATTTATAAGGCAAAAAGAATCCCATGCTAACCCTGTAACATAAAGTAACCTATCGATGAAAATCGAACTCCCGACATGCTCAGATACATTTTAAAAATTTTGCAAAAAGAGTGAGTTCCCTTTATAGATTTAATTAATCAACTACTACAGTAAAAAGGGACTGAATAAGCAATAGTTTAAAAACATGCTTGAGTTTTTAAAAAATGACGTCTTTTTACATGGTTATTTTACATTAATCATTCAATTTTGAACTTTTAACTTGATTTCATATTTTTGAAGATTTTGATATAGATTCTTATTTAAAAGTTATTAAGGCGATGGACTACGTTCTTAGCCATGATTTTAAAAAAGTGTATAGATGAAAATTTTTTGATACTTACTAGGGTTTGAAATCCCGTGCTATATTTCCAATCCCGGGATTTCGGGATTACATTATCCAAATCCCGGGATTAGGATAATTATTTATGAAAAATACATGCACATTAGCATGGTTGAAATTGCATAATAAAACTGAAAACAAAATTAAAAAATTGGTTTAATATTATTATTTATTGAAACAAATCAAAGCAAAACTTAATTCAATATAAAAAAACACAAAAAAGTACATAATGAATTCACTAAAAGAAAATACAATTTGAATTCATTAAAAATTGACCCAATTTAATTCAAGATCGATATGTTTGAGATTTTCCAAAATCTGATTGTAAATTTATAACAGAATAAATAGCCCCTATTTTTTATTTTCATTGAAACACTATTTTTTTATGTTTATTATATTTAGAATTGATAACTGCATGGTAAGACATTCTAAGGAAGTAAATTTTTTAAAGTTAAAATTATGAAGTCTGTGAACTGAACCTTTTTTTCGACAAGCTCACATCCTGTACACAACACGTACAAATGATAGAATGGATTTACATAAATTTTAATCTAAAAAATTTTTCTACTTATACAACTCCCATAGAAAAAAATACATACTTTACTTTTTTAAAATCTTATTAACATATAACACTAGAAATTAATCATAATAACACTAAAATTAACTCTAAGAAAAATACTAAGAAAACAGACTTCAGTTTTTTAAATAATAGTAATAAATACATTGTATATTTCACAGTCCATTAAAATTCTCTTTTGTGACTTTCTCAAAAAACATCTTTTCGAAATATTTTTAACATCCTTTAAATATTAATACATGCAATCTAATTTGAAAATATATTTATAATATGATAACAAAATAATATTACTAAATTTCTCTCTCTGTATATTTAAAAAAACATTGAATAACTCACCTATAAATGAGTTAATTCACAAACTTTAAATGTTCAGAAAGAATTTTGAGAAAAAATACCTTTTCGATACTCCAAACAGTAATAACAGCTTATAAGAATTTACTTATAGTAACAAAACAATATTACTCTCAATTTATCTCTTGATAAATAAAAAAGGGAGAGAAATTTTTTAAAAAAACTTCTTTTATATTGACTTAAATTGATAATTCAGAAAAATGATTCCTGATTGATGATTCAGGAAAGAAAAATCAAAATTTATTATAAACACATCAAACAAATGAGTCACATTTTTTTATTACTGGGAATAGTAATGAATGTTTTTCAATGCCTCGTTTCGGAAGTGGAAACTCTCTATATAAATTTTAATGAGAAAAAAAAATTTCAAAACATAATTTAGGCAAAAATTAAATCCCGAGATTTGAAGAAACACCGAGATCCCGGGGCTGCAAACCCTAACTTAAACAGAATTTCCTTAAATAAGAGGTAAATGCATATGGTCCATATTCAAAGCGACCGGTACCAGCATTAATTGTGCCTTATTCAAAGTGTATCTTACAGGAGGTACTACAGTATTTTATATTAATTTATATCTTAAAAAATACATCATAATTCAAAATTAAAAGCATAATTACTCGTTGCTATTTCATACTATCTACTTGTAAACAATTGATTTGGACTAACATCATCAGACCAATTTATTCGAAAATGAGTCTTTTAATAATAGAGATCACAAAAATTTATTTGAATCTCAAGTAACTTCACTCAAGACAAAAATATAATTCATTGGGTGGATGCCCAGAGTGCCTAGCTCTTTCGAGCTTTAACCTCTCATCGTTTGGATTTTGAGTGACTGTAACATTATCATTCTTGCCCTTTGTTAATTAATAATACTAAAAATGTATAATAAACTTTTAATAAATTATAAAAAAAAGACTTTAAAAATAATAGATTGCATTATATAAGTGTTTGAGAAAAATAACTTCAAAATCAGTGCAAGCACCGAAAAAGAGAGCAGATTCAGAGGACTAAAATAAAACATCTCCTGTAGCTAAATATCTTCCAATTGCCTTTATTCCCTTCAAGTTAGCTGACACCGAACATCCTGTGGGTGGGAGAAATGTCCATTTTCTGACCCCACTCGCGATGAGGAGAAAGTTACAGAAGGAAATAAGAGAAAACGTATCAAATACACACCCGCCTCAAACCCTTCAAGGTTCAACACATAAGAAAATTGACATTAAACGTATACAGTACAAAGTAAGTAAATAAGATACATTAAATGTAATACCAGATTCACAATATACTTTGAAATAAAATGTCAAAATATAATTCAGACAAAAATTAAATCTCGGGATTAGTTATTTTAATCCCGGGATGTGAAAAAACCACCCGGGATCACGAGGCTACAAACCCTAATACTTACTGTTAGTTGAATTACAATCAAATATACATATAAAATAGTTTTAAGAATATTACTCGAAAAAGTTATTTAAATGCAATTTTTTGCCAAAAAAATGGGGGAAAAAACGTATTTTCAAATCATTCTCTTCTTATGAAAAATGCTTCTATAATAATAATATTTTGCCAATATATAGCTAGGACTTCTATACCGGATTTGAACTAAAAAAATTTAAAATTTCACATTTTCAGAGTTATAAAAAATTAAAATAATAACGGATGTTTTTTGTTAAAATTTTTCCATTCTGATGTAATAAAATATAAATTAATCCATTTCAAAATTATGTATTTCAGAAACCTAGCCGGCTGGTTGGGGTGGGGGGTTTGTCACAGGCCTTCTGCACCTAAGGTTGCGGGTTCGACCCCGGCCCAAGTCGGTGGATTTTCATGATGCAGAAAATCGATAGCAGCCATATTGTATGATTATACGGCATGTAAAAGATATCCAAAGTGTCTGTATGGCTTGGGTACTCTCGGCAAAATTAAATCCTAATACAGGTTCGCATCGTCAGAGCTCAGGTCTCTCCCTCTTGGGAGGAAACTGGGCGTCAAAATGACCTGCGGCGACTGGTTTTCACCTATATGTTGCCGCACTAAAAAGAGATACCAGCTTCCGGGGAATGTACTAGGTCTGAAATGATAAAACACCAATCCGCAGCCCATTGGAAATAAAAGAAATGTTTCAAAAATAGTTCAACCATCCCAATATAGAAGTCGTAGCTGTATTTAGTCAAGATATTATTACAGAAGCATTTTTCAAAAATGGGGAACATTTAGAAAATGTGCCATCCTTTCTTCATTTTTAACAAAAACTTGTATTTAAAAACTTTTTCTTGTACTAATATTCTTAAAATAGTTTTGTATTTACACTCATGTCCATAAATTAAGGATAATTCAGAATCACACAGAAATTGAACTCTAAAATAAAAATTTCACCTGTAGAATTATCACACACATCTTGAAGAAGAATATGCAAATTACAGGAAACCACCAGATGGCACGGATAGTACGTCACAATGACGAGAGTGTAAGAGAGGGGTATATAAGGAATGGTGGCAAAGAAGTAAAATTGTTCACAAGCGCTTTAAAAGCCTTTCAGTGCAATAACCGCATAGTTATGGCAAAAAGGAAGCATTTGGATGATTTTTTACGTGGTAGAATTATCCAACGACTTGAATGTGGACGTATCCAGATGGAAGTATCCGAGGAACTTGGAATCGCCCAGAATGTCATCTCCAGGCTTTGGCAACGATTCCAAGATGGTGGTAATGTGAGTAGATGTTACAGCACAGGTCGCCCCCGAGTTACAACACCGAATGAGGACCGGTATTTGGCAGTTACTGCCAAAAGAAACAGACGGAGAACAGCATCAGACCTATCTCGTCAGCTCTCTTCAGCTACCGGTACGACAGTTTCAAGGCAGACTGTGTACAGACGCTTAGGGCACATTGGTCTATATGCTCGTAGGCCTGTCAGATGTGTTCCCTTTACCGCAACTCACAGTCGCCTGCGATTAACCTGGAGTAGAGAGCATGCATTGTGGACACCGCAACAGTGGTCTTGTGTGATGTTTTCCGACGAGTCCAGGTTTAGTTTGCAGTCTGAATCTCGCCGGACTTTCATATGGAGAGCGCCAGGTACCCGTTACCACCAAGAGAACGCCATTGAACGACACCGTTACGGTGGTGCAGGATGGCTCGTTTGGGGAGGAATTATTCTTGGTTCCAGAACTGACCTGCATGTTCAGAGTGTAACGATGACAGGCCACATCTATCGGGATGTCATTCTGGAACAACATGTACGTTTGTTTCGGGGTGCTATGGGTGCTGAATTTCTGTTTATGAATGACAACGCCCGTCCTCACCGTGCAAACATTGTAGACGAATGCCTTCAATCGGAGGATATCCCCCGTATGGATTGGCCAGCATACTCACCGGACTTGAATCCGATAGAGCATGTGTGGGATATGCTTGGCCGACGAACTGCAGCCCGTCAACCCCCTCCCACCTGTCTACCGGAACTTCGGAGGGCATTGCTTGATGAGTGGTGTAATATTCCCCAAAATCAGATTGATAATTTGATACTCAGCATGCGTAGGCGTTGTAAGGTCTGTATTGCATCGTCCGGGAGACATACTCTGTATTTACCATCATACTAACCATGTTATACTGTTTTTTGTAAATAGATTCCTTTTTAAAATTTGCTCCAGGGAGTAAAAATCGCAATTTTTATTAATTATGTCAAACATATAGCATCTTTTTTGCTCTTTACCTTTTGTTTAATAAATAGACTTTACAATTAAGTCAAATTTGTTTTGCCTCTGTCTCTTTCTTTGCCTGAACTTCATTATCCTTAATTTATGGACATGAGTGTATATTCTAATTCAGCAGACACTGTGTATCAAAAAAGATGTCCATTTATACGCCTGTTCAAAATTACGGTTCCCAGCTTAGTCATTCACCTTAAAATTAATTTTCTATTATCTAATTTAAATTTGAAATGCGCCAAATTGTAATCATATTAACTTTGAAAACGAAAAGAAATATTGAAAATATTTGCAATTTTATTAACTGAAAGTGACTAAATAATGCATTGAGATAAAAAAAAAATTTACTATTCATTCCATTGCCTATCATAGTAAAAATATATTACATAAGTTAAGAATTGATATTGTAATATATATATATATATCTAATAATTGACACCAAACGAGCCAACGAAATGAAAAGGGCAAACAAATATTTTTAAAGATCTGTATTATTACGGTCTTCAAAAAAATTTCAGTATATATATATCCTTCGAGAAAGATCCATTTGTGTCATAGATGTTGAAATTAGTGGAATTCACCACTAATTTCCAGAAGATCCATAGAGTCCCGAACTTGCCCAAAATGGTCGCAAATCACCAAAATGGTCACCAAAAATGATGCTAACTTGGCTCTATCGCCAAATTTCCATTGGATCACCATTATAACGTAAGGGACGGGGTTGTTTGTGAATATATATTACAATTTTAACATAAAATAAATATAACATAGAGTAATATAAATGCATTAGACATCCAAATACAAACTATTTACACTATTTTACACAAAATTCGTAACAATATATATATATATGAATAAACAGGAGTAATTTTTAAAATTATAACCTAAAGGGTATTTTAATCTACTCTGATTTTTTTAAAGAAAAGGAATAGGCTACTAATAATTGTAATAAAATATGTTGTTTAAATTCATTTCAGTGTCTAAATAATTTGAAACTATTTTGTGATTCTGATAGCCACAGTAAAAAAAGTCTGTGAACGTAAAAACAGTACAAAAAGCTTCTTATATGTACTATAAATGTGTTGTTGTTGCTTATGCCGCCCGATCGATAGTAACATCAGATCGAGGTCCAGAAAATTCATCGTGACAAGTGGCTAGTTTGTATGCTTGTCGTTAGTTGGAGCCATGAGGGGTTCCACCCCAATTTTGATGAACACCTTGAGGGGTGGTCAGGGGGCTCCCACCTCTCTTCTCCTTCCACCAACCTCACGAAAGGACTTACGTCCCGACGAATATTTAAAGTGTCCTCATGCTAACCAAGCCCTACTTCACAGCAGTCAGTGTCACTAGCTACTTTTCCGGATGGGCGGCACTGTAGGTGTTAAAGGTGATGATGTGAAAAAATATATATCTTTATATACGTTTATACACTCAGGAACATTGAAAATAGAGACCCAAGAAGAAAGCATCGGATTGAAATGAAATTTAATACACGTAATGACACAGAGGAGAGATTCACTTGATCTCAAAAACAAGACAATTAAACGAATACAGGGTGTGCAACGACACAAATACTGGGCAACTTCAATAGCGCGTTGGACCACCTCCAGCTGCAATACATGCCGCCACACGGTCCAGCATTGAGTTGATTAGACACCTTATGTTGTCCTGAGGCAAATGGGCCCACAAATCTTGAACAGCCAACTCTAAATCATGTACAGAGTGACACGATGGCATCTGCCGTTTTAGCTGATCCCACACGTGCTCTACATGGGACAAATCGGGGGGAGCAGGCCGGCCATGGAAGAGTCTGAAAAGGACGTAGGAAGTCTTGAGCAACTCTTGCTGTATGTGGACGAGCATTATCTTGCTGGAAAATTGTCCCTTGGAGACCATTTAGGAAAGGTCCTACATGGGGTCGAAGAATATCATCAACGTAACGTTGACCCGTTAAGGTTCCACGCATCACAATTAAAGAGGACCGGCTATCATAGGCTATGGCCCCCCAGACCATTACACCAACTGTGCGGGCAGTGTGACGTTGAATAGTGTGGGGGGAATTGTACCGCTCACCAGGGTGCCTCCACACCCATACACGGTTATCATCTGTCCCCAAAACAAACCGGGATTCATCACTAAACACAACCTTTTGCCAATCTGTGACATTCCACATTGATCTGGATTGGCACCACTGTAGACGCAGTTACAGATGTTCCGGTGTTAAAGGGAGTGCACGGAAAGGGCGCTTGGATTTAAGATTTGCTTCTGCAAGGTGCCTGGAAATTGTTTGTGGAACAATTGCTACGCCTACGCCTGCTCGTATCGTTGAACGAGTCACTGTGGGGTCCACAAGTGCTTGCCGCACGATCCCTCGATCCTCTCTCCTCGTGGTCTTCCTGGTCGCTCCAGACCCGATTTTCCACGCGTGGGTACCTTCTCATGTCCACTGCTCCCAACAATTTCTAACGGCACACTCCGAACGATCCACCTGGCAAGCAACACGGCGAATCGACCAGCCTGCAGTTTTCATCCCGATGATCAGGCCTCTCTCAAACTCGCTTAACTGAGAAATGTCTTCTAGCACGTTTACCTGGCATGTTTCGCTTACCAAAGTCTTCCTACAATCGGCGGGTAATCGTCACGTTTATGAATCTTCGAATTTGCACTGGCTTATATAGCACCCTCTTCCTGATTGTAGAGCCACCTCGGCGTGTATGAGCATGCGTATTGGCACAAAACTTGGATCATTTGCACATATCACATTACGCTGTACTTATTTGCAAAGTTTCGCGATTGTAAGCTTCCTTCTTGGGTCACTATTTTCAATGTTCCTGAGTGTATATAAAACTTTATTGAAATTATAAAAAAAACCTATCTTATATCCTCTTTTTTTAAAATTACCCCAGCAGTATACACAAAACACGCTTCAATGAGCAACAGAAAAATGAACAATGTTCAATTTATTTTAATGATTTATTAAAAGAATGAAACGAGATAAAATATAATTATATAAAAGGGCAAAAAATATTCATTTTTCTCCTATAGCTTAAACTCTTGAATTAACTTCACAAAAAGTAGTTCATAGCAGAATATTTTGCATTGATTAATTTTATAATGGTAATCTTTTAGCTCTTGTTTTTTAATTAAAGTTATACTTTACGGCTGAACTTTGCTTTTCTCAGTAGCAATCAGCTTTTCCTCAAATTTCTCGTTAATAACAGTAGCCTTTAAATTACACATGCCTCGTTACATACATCTTAGCTTCGACATTTCAAAAAAGCTTAAATAATGAACGAAATTAATTGGCTCTCATAGTGGTTTCGAAAATTCTATTCTAACTATCCACCATTTACCTATGCACTTGTTAATAAAAGAAATACTACCGGTATAGAATTAGTTTTTGATTAACAAATGGCTAGTTCAATTTTTTTCCCTTCAGCTTCAAGCATTAGAATAAAAGCTTTTTTTTTTGTTCCTTTATCTAATACGTACATTCGAAAACACATGGACAAAAAGATATCTTTTATTAAAATATTTTTTCAAAAAATTTAATTAATCTATTTTCTACATCGATAACGATACATATTTCACAAAAAAATGCATATTATTCATATTTTGGATTAAAAAAATGAAGATTCTTATTGCCTTTTACCTTTACAGGCAACTGATTATTTTTTGTTTCATTTGAGGACTGATATTTCTCTTAAGAGAGAAGTAATTAATTAAAAATCTATTTAATCAAATCTTTAAAAAAAAGTTTTAAAAAAAAGTTTTTCTTTTTTTTTTTAAAAAAAAAAGCACCACTTAATTACGTTTTTAATTCACCTTTGTGGTATTTGAAATATTTATTTAATTAAAATTATGCATTTCTTGAACAAGATTATCACGTTTCTCCTTATGTTATTTTAAAAACTTCTGTATTTTCATACATTACATATGAAATGCATTTCTTGTATGAAATATCTCTTTCGCTTTTCATTTCACTTAATACACGTAAAAATTTTATATTCGAATATTTTGTATATCGTTACACATACAAACTCATAGAAACACAAATGCGCTAAATAAATAGTAAAATATATATTTTTAAGTTTAATCGTTAAATTAGGTTTGCTTAATTTTTTTTCTGCTCTAGGCCTACGCAGTAAGATATTATCTAACTGCAACTTAACTTAAAATAAACTAAAAACATGAATGACGTGTTAGTTGGTACTATGCTCATTTAGTTTTCTCCGAGTTTCTAGTACATTTACAGTTGCAGCAACCATATAAAGTTAGGCTTTCTCTAGAATAAAAATATGCTTTTGCCGCTTTCTTAACACTGTCACCTGATTATAATAATAAATATGACTCATTTCAGGTGATACTACAGAGGAAAAATTTACTATCTTTAATAGGAACCCTAAAGCATTACCGGAGAGCCATCTTAATAAAAATGATTTGAGATTAAAGCTATAAAGCTGAAATAACACTTAACAAAATTATGAAATATCTCGAACTCTTGATATTCTGAGTCTGGGGAGATTAGAGTATACAGACAAGCACAAAAATGTTATGTTATTAATTATTTAACGTGATACGGTTCTACCGAGCGTCTATAATAATCTAGATGTAAAAATTAAATGTAGAATTAATATCAGAGAATTTATCCAGAATGTGAAATTTGACAAATAAGGAAAAGGATATATTTAACCAGTGAGTCTAGGCAAAAGAACATGCTGGTTTGAATAAGAAATTTCATTCGAGGTATTTATTTTAACAATGTATACTTTTTTTTCATGGAATAAAACATTTATTAGTTTAATAAAATTTTGTTACTCAAATATTTAACCATGTTTTTTAATAATGAAAGTACCGTATGTTTGCTGTACAACTCACTCCTTTTTTACGAAGAAACCTGAAATGTACGTACGAGTATGCTATTTTCTTATGTTTTGAAGTCATTTATTCAAAGTATAACCCCAGATTTTTGAAATAAATACTTTTCATCTATAACTACAACCCTTTAAATTCAAAAGGTATGTCATTTCTTTTAAATAAACTATACTTTAATATATGTAGTAGCCCAATTTTCTTTTTGTTTACCTCTTTTTTTATTTTTAAAGCTCCGATCCGATCTTTTCGAGTAAATTCTGATCTTTCTTTGCGTTAAAAATGCGCTTTCTACGGTATTTCAATTTATAAAAATTTTTGTTAAAGTTACATACAATTCTAATTAGAAAAACTGCATTGCACAGCAGTCTATACAATGCATTATAAAAAAAATCGAATCTAAATTAATTTTGTCTCAGCTTATCCAGGGCTATCAACTTTTTAGTTTTAAAAACAGTATTTTATACGCTAGATTTTCTCTTTCTGGTGCTACTGAATTTCAGTACTTAGAAGCAACCACATATACATCCACTAAAACATCAATCTCGAGACTTTTCTATAAGTCCTCATTCAAAAAGAATAAATTTAATTAAGGATGGATACACACGAAAATTGGAAAAATTTTACACATCTCAGCAGTTATCTATAAGAAGTTTATTTCACTCGAAACCAAATTAATACTTTTGAATATTTATCTTTAGAAGTGAGGATATTTTGAATACCCATTGCTATTTTCCTTTCTCTCGTAATTTCACCTGTCATCTTGTTGAGCCTAAGGCTCAATATCCTTTCAAGCTTCAAATCAAGCAAAATGAGTTAAGAGCATACAACGATAAAGAATTTTTATATTCCCTTTTCTCAACGCATGACTATTCGTTTTTTCGAGATGACCTAAAACTATATCTATATGTATATGATAAAAGTCATTTCTCAGCAGATTACGGCCATATTGTAAGGAATTCTCATGCTTGCCCTTTTAAAACTCAAGAGCGCAGCTGGCCTGAAGTCATTTAGGACTTTAATATAAGACCTATCACTGCAGCAAAAGAGAACATTTGTCCCAAATGTATAAATAAAGCCTCATTTTTTTCAATTCATGAAATCTTTGAAGTGCAAAACAACGTATTGGTGCAGTCATGTAAATATAGGTTAAATAAAAAGAATCGCTGCATTGAATGGAGAAGAAAATTATGTAAAGAATCCGTAATTTGCATCAAAATTATTTCAAGACTAGAAATTATCCAATAAATTCTACAGATTGAATGTATTACTAATAAATTAAAGTTTACTAAAATATAAATAATCACATCAGAAATTAATGGGGATGAATTTTAAAATAAAAATGAATTGAAAATTTAAATACAAATGTCATTATAGAAATAAAAATGCATGCATTATGCATAGCAGATAGGACTTTTTTTAAACTGTGCATGAAAAGTGCACATTTATGATTAAGTTACAAATAAAACCTTGAAAGTAATTAACTCAGATTTTTTTATACTTCAATTACAATATTTTTAAAACAAATCCTTAATTACAAAGAGCTTTTAATGTGTAGTGTATTACAAAAGAGTAATTTGTTTAAAATTACTCATCATAAAATAATAAATTTTAATCGTACACATTTCAGTGCTTCCTTGTTTCACAAAAAATCAAAGGAAAAATCATGTCTGTAGATTAAAATATCAAACACGTTTTTGTGATAGAATCAAATAAATTTTTAAGAGTTTGCGATAAAATTTGATGTTTACTTGTTTAATCATTGAGTAATATACATGTATCGTTCTAATATTTGCTATCGTCATATGTATAATTATCTTTTATGTCTACTAATTTTGAAGCCAGTATAATTGAAAATATGATCGGAAGCAAAATAAGTTTTATTTTTGCAAATAAAAAGCGTTATGACTGATAAAATCGCATATATAAACTACATAGTTATTGCAGTCAGTACATGTAATTGAATATAATTGTCATTAGTTTACTGTATAACTGACTTCATAAAGTTATAAGTGGACTGATTAATTTCAAAGACTAAGTCAGTTAGAAATACTGATCTAATAAATTGAAATACAATACATATATTGATTAATTACGCTAAATAGAGGTTTCGGAATTCATGGTATTTATCCTTCCTCATATAACATAAAATTCGGCCGATTTATGTTTAGAAAATACGAATTTTTCAAATGTTGCTGTATACAATCATATAGGGTTTCTAAAATTCATATGAAACTCAAAAAAGACAGAATTGCTTAAATTTTCCATTGAAAAATTATTTGTTTAATAAGAATTCTAAAAACGTTACTATTTTGTTTCAAAAAAAATTAAAAAGTAAACACTATTAAACATCAAATACAAGTAATCAAACAGCTACATATGCACAATTAAATACAAAAGATTTTCGCTGTTTAAGATTTATGCAAAATTTAAGTGATACAGTTTAAAAACTTACGAAAAGTTACCACTTTTAAATTTTTTCTCATAAAATCACCCTAAATTTGAATTTTTATCCAAAATTATAAAGCAATTTTTTTTAAAAAACAATAAACTCAAAAATTTAATTCTAAGTAACATTTCTATAATGAAATATCTTTTGAAAATTTTGAAATAAAAGCACAGATAAGAATTTATTATACGACTTCGTGTTGAATCATCTTTAAGGTTTTCCCAAAATTCACAATAGAATTTAACTTTTGTCCCTTATATTAATCTCCCTTTTTGTTTGTTAATTTATTATAATTTGTAACTATCGAATCGTCTTTCTGATCATCATACTTTAGAAAAAAAAGTTATAGAACAGTACTTAATCCGCAAAAATGATATGAAGTAAAACTACAAGATACAAGAGATGAAAAGTGTTTTTGAAGATAATTCTAAAGAAATTAAAATCAAAAACAAACAAATATTTTTTATTGAAATGTTAAATAAAATCTTAGATGCTTATGATGCTAACCATTTCTATGAATTCAAAGAGAAAAGCATTATTGTATGAAAATAAAATAGTGTTTTTATATTCCTGTTTTCTACTCCACCTACTTTTTAATTCCTTTTTTTTAAAAAACAACCCGGAGATTTTGAGTTTGGGACTTCCGTTTACACAGTTCACTATTCCTTATAATATGTCTCTCTTTCTCCTTCCATTAAACCTATATGGACATTTACACAAATATACTGAAAATTGAAATCCGAAACAAAATTCTAAACATTCCGAATCGAAAATTTAATATTGGTTAGGAATAAGGAATATATTATTATTGATAAACATTAGTTTTAAAATGAACATTTCCAGACTCAGACAATGATAAGAATTCATTCCCTTTAAATCTACTGTTGCATTTTCCGCAGCAGTTTGCGTTATCACAAAATTTGGATTGTCTTTCACAACCTTATACTAAGTCTAGATATCAAAATTGCATCTTTTATGCTCCCGTGCAAGAGATAAAACAAGTTTGTAGTGTCTCTCAGATAGACTTCCATATAATCTCAAATCCGGAACTTTCGCTGCTCCAAATGTATCCTCGACCGTTAGATTACCTTGTTTGAAGAGATAAACTCAGCCTTTACATTTATATAGAGTGGAATTCCGAAACTATTTTCAAAATATACATTCGGTTTTTTTATGTATATAATACAGTGACAAAGATTTCTATGTATGTGTGTTTTAGCAGACAGCGATTGTCTAAAACTTTTTTAAAGAGAAATGTATAGGTACTTTACAGACTGTTCTCACACAGATAAGAAACTGTTAGGTATATATATTCAGTTTTAAAATATAATTTTCGAATAAGGGATGCAAAAATTTCTCACAGCATGATAAATAAATCACTCACTAATAGCCATACACAATAAATAAAAAACAAATATAAATGAATACTTCTCAATGCCCTATTAATAAATCTTACTAAGTTTCCTATAATACTGGCAACAGTGTTTAGTCAAAATTATGATATATTGCTAAAATTATACTAAAAAAATAAAAACTCTCTGATAATTTTTAAGAATAGTTAGTGAAATATATGAATATAGCTCTTTCGAAAATGTTTTTATTACGTCCTTTACCTCAATGGCTGCAGTAATTTTTTAAAGTACGGATGGACATTCCCACCATGGTTACCAACATTGTCGCAAAATTATAGCCGACATTGTTGAGTCAAGGGTTTGAGTCATGGTGCCATTGAAGGCCCATTATGTAGAAGGGATAATGCACGTTAAATCTGTCGTGATTCGATATCAACGCGTTGGTGGGGTGAGTAAGTTTCGGAGGTGGAGTGTCAAATAAGGTGTCGTCCTCGTCTTTTGGTCAACCCTCAGAAGTATGAGACCGTCACGACAAATACCCCTAGTGTAGCTTCAAATTTAATTAAAATCAAAGTAGGAGAGAAGCGTTGGTTGATTCTGAATGAAATGCACATTGAATATTTAGAAATCTTATCTAATAATAAATTTTTGCTTCCTCGATTACGTTGCTGACTTCTTAAGATGCAAAACCATGAAGTAAGCATCCAAAAAGTGAAATTTTCACCACGAATAAATACATCGCGATAGGATATGCAAATTATTAGCAATTCAGCGCACACCAAGGTTGCCTGTTTCACCTGAAGGGAGAACAGAATGTAGCTTTCAAGCATTCTGGAATTGCTTTTTTTTTTTTGCTTTAATTTTGTTTAAACAGTATACCTCAAAGGAGAATACGAGTGTCATTTGAGACGGATCGATGCGAACGAGGGAGAATAGTTGCCTGTAGAAAATATGGATTATCCTTCGGAAAAATCAGTGATTGTGACTGACGTAACCAAGCAACAGTAATGGCAGGACAACTAACCAACGACACTGATTGCACCAGCCTTGCTGCATTGTTACACTAGATGACAAACATATTGTGCACATGCCGATGATGGATTGATCTGCTGCATCAGGAACCGTATTACAGTCACAATGGTCCGTCGTACAGCAATTGGTATTCGCAAGTTCCATTCGACGTCGTTTATAGCAAAAGGGAATGTCTGTGAAAGGCGTTTATTTCTATAATTACATTTACCTCAAAAGTCACAGGTGTTTACTTCTGTAGGGGTGTATAAAACAGCGGATATGTACAGTTTCTTTTTCAAATCAATTATGCCTCTGCTTATAACACCACGGTGATCGGATTAGTGTCTGAAGTCAGTGTAGAGAGAGATTTCCTAACTCTTGCCTTATGCATCGTCATACTGGTCCTGTACCTGGTATTATGGTTTGGGGTGGTATTGGATTCCATTCCCGCGCACAAACACCCCTAAGTTAGCATTACTAGGACAAACAGTATACAGCGCTATATGTCCAAGTTTTTAAAGCCTAGTGTCGTCCCTTACCTGGAGATCTTGCCTGTGACCATATTCCAACAAGACAATGAGTGACTACACGAGGCATGCTATGTTCACGACTTCTTCACCCACCAGATTATTTTTTCTCCAAAGCTAATATGTTCCTCTTGATCAATGGTCCCTAATCCCCGGGCCGCCGACCGGTACCGGTCCGTTCATTTAATGGTATCGGGCCACCTGAACATTGAATTATTTCTATTTTATTTACAATGGGTGTATTTCTCTTGGGTTTGTGCGACTTTCCACGGAAATCACTTTATATTCCTTTTTGATGTAATCATATTTTATTTTGAAGACATATTTAAATGCAATTAAATTAAAATTATTAAGTAAAAACAATCCAAAAAATATATACAATCAAGTCTCCCCCCACCTTTTCAGTGGGCCGCGGTAAAATTAACAAACGCTCACCGGGCCGCGGCGTTTAAAAGGTTCGGTAGCACTGTAATCTAGATTAACTTTGACAATGTATAAAGGCGGAATGGACTAACTTACCATACCCCCAACAAGATATTCAAAGACTCTTTTCATTTGATGTCGAGGTGTGTAGCAACGGTTATTGCCAGCCGAGGCAACAATACTCATAATGATTTCGTCGTTTTCCCCAACTCACATAAGGCTATATTTTTAATCATTACTTTGTACTTTTTGTTACCTCTTTAATAAATTTGAGTTTCTTATCTTCTGTCATTCTTGGTGTTACATTTTTTATGAATTTTACATTTACTTTTATATTATGTATATGTATCTTTATCATTTAATCAAGAGTCTCGCATAACTTAATCAAGAATAATCAGAAATTTTATTAATCATTCCTAACAAATCAAAAAAAAATTCCTGCTTTAGATCAATGTTAAAGTACTTAAAAACTGCAGTAGTTATAACTCCAAAAATTATTGAAAAGTATCATTTTTTTCAGTTAAGTGGTTCATTTCACTTCATATTTCAATTTCCTCAAATCCTTGTAGTTAAATTTAGAAAAAAAAGTTCAAAATGCTTCCAGATTTATCTAAAACTTAAACACTTGGGATTCATTATAAAATTATTTTAACTGTAAAATAATGATCACATTTACACACACATGGAAGGTAAATTTTACAATACTATTCATCAATGTGTCTATTGTAAAAATCAAGAGAATTTTTTTTCATTAACATTACTTTAAAACCATTTTATTAAATTATATTTGTGTTTAATTTTATTTTCAATAAATTTTGATTACCATAAAGTAGATAAGTCATTCCTTTTTGATATCTAACTTTCTAACTGCTATTTTTCTTTTGAATAAATGAAGAAAAACGTGACTCTTTTATGAATCAATGTATAATATAAATATCTTAAAGACTTGAAGTTTCATTTCTTTACACTTTTTCACAAACAAAGCAGATAATCAAGATAATGCGTGGGGGATTTCCTACAAATATTTAAAATTTCAGATACAAAAACACTCTTTTAGAAATCAGAAAAAAAATATAAGTATCCTAAGGTAACTAGGAATTACTTTTCTTCTAGAAATACAGCTTTAGAGTGATACTTTGCATTTCAAGGAAACCTAAATACAATAAAACATATGTATTGTCTCCATGAAATCTAAAATGACTTACGTAAAATCAAATCATAAGCTCCGCCTCTAAAAAGGAGAAAAAGCAAGCTTCCCCGTCACTGCAAATGCAATCTGCATCATACATTATATTTGCCTCGTTGTGACAACATACTTCAAAAATAGAGAAAAAAATGGATTAAAAAACACTAAGATTTTAACAAAATGTCTTTTCTTACCTGCCTATTGATCGCATAGTACAAATAGAAAAGAGGGAAAAAAGTCAAACTTCCACAGAAAAAAAACTTTTACTTTTCCGTAATAAAACGCGAAAATAAATAAAATGGCGCTTTAAAAATGTGTCTGTTTAGATGACACGAAGAGAGAGCTTTAAATTAAGTTTTCGAAATACATCGGTGCATCAAAGCACTTAACTTCATCCCTGAAAATAGAGACGTAGCTAATATCTGACATCTTAAAATAAAAGAAAAAGATATATGATTGAGCAATTAGACGGAGCTTTTTAAGACACTTTTATTTCAAAAAATTCTTATTAAATCAAAAATAAATTCGTTCTCTATAATTAAATTATTCAAAGAACTAAAAGTCCCGTTTAAATCTTAAGCAAAGCAAATGCTTTCCAAAATTAAATCGTAAGAAATAAGTCTTTGATCATCCATACGCAATTTAATAGTTATTAAATAAAATACGCTGGTACTCAAAAGTATAGGATAACTTGGTTCTCACTTAGTTAATGTTGCAATTATTAACGTTATTTAAATATAATTGAACTCAAAATTGCACTTCCATGCATACGTTAGCGCTGGAAATATGCAAATTCGGTGATTGACGATTGGGTACGCAATGGATGCATGTTAGAATTCCAGTTTGTAGAGCTGTTTAGAGGGAATGTAGTTTTTAAGGGTGATCAATGTACATTAGTTATGGCTCTAAATCATTATTTATGTGAAGGGTAAAAGTAACGAATGAAACAGTTTTCTGTCATTGTCGGCTGAAAGAATCCACAAGGTGATTTTATGATATTTGGTTTGAGAACTTCAGGCTGCCACAGAAATTCGAATTAGCCATTTATTTGCTGCACGATGGGTTAACAAATATGAAATGTATGCGAAAAAACTAATGGTTTGTGTCCCACTCACTTCAGATGCCAGAGGGACTCGATTAAATTGGTACCATCGTAATGTACAATGGAGCGAAGAAGATTGGGACTGAGTATTGTTTGCCTATGAGCTTAGAAATAGTTTGAAGGCTTATTCTAATTGTGTTTTGATCTGGAAAGAGGAAGAAACACGCACCTCGGCTTCCTTAGTCTGTGAAATATCCTATTTTCGTTACTACGTCTATCGTAATAAATAGCCATATCGGCTTGCATATAATTTTAGGAGGTTCTGTAGCCGCTTGGAGATTTGTGGAAAAGTACTGGAACCCCAAGTTAAACTGCTTACGTCTTCTGTTAGTCCAGAGTTTTTGTCAACGGATGACAATGCTCCACCACATCCAGCCTTTGCGATATCAGAATATTTCAAAACAGAAGATATCACTAAATGGACTGGCCACCTTTCTCAACCGACTGAACATGTGTGAGATGCTATAAGATGCCGAATTTCAGTCTCTCCAAATTCCTCCCCAGAGTCTCCAAGAACTGAAAAATGCATTTTTAGAAGAGCCACGTGAAATTCCACAAGACAAGAACAATAACTCCACAAGAGGCTATTTTACCATCATTTTCCGATTTCCATAAATTTTATTTCATTTCATTATTTTGAAAATAATTAGCTGCTAAACGTTGTAATTTATGTTAACTAATGCTTTTAAACAAGTTTGTATCAACAATTTTTTATTCAGGATCAGTTACGTTTTATTTCTGTCATTTTCTTTTAATTTTGATGATCAATGTATAATCTAAATATATAGTGCATAATTACATTTATGTGCGAATGTACAAACATTTGGGTGTGTTTTTATATGTGGACTTAATTCATTTAAAATCCATTTTTCATATTTTCATTCACACAAAGCTCTTCCCAATAACTTTACACAAATAATATCTTAAGCAAAAGTAAACCTTAAATCATAAGTTAATAAAACCTTGAACAATATTTTAAAAACTACATCTAAAATTGCTTCTGAGGTAATATTTTATCAGGATTAACTGAGGGTCTTATGTAACAGCTAATCAATAACTCGAACGGCAAGTGTAAAACTTTGCAGCAGAATAAATGTGTTGATGAAATATATGTGTATAAAAGAAAAAACCGTGATATAAAATATGCGTAATTAATGAGAAAGTTATATCGAAAAAAATTTTAAGACGTTCTTTGAAGTAGTTTCTTATAGTATGATCATCATTATTTTAGTTTTTAAAAAAGAAGATTTTTCTTTTTTTTGTTTTTTTTTTGGTAAAAAAATCATAAACTGAAGCCTTTTTTTAATGAAATCTAGAAATTTCACGTAATCTAGTTAGCTGAAAATAAATTTTTCTCAGAACAAAGTAAGCAAAAGATGTGCAAAAAGAGAACGCAATGGTTCAAAATAATATTAGTTTCGAAATATTCATTATAAACATATTGATTCTAAAGCGCAGATTCAATTCCGAAATAATAATCGAAAACTAAGTATAATATTCTTATTTCAGAAATTACCAAAAGTTTTATCTTAGTGTACGTGTGCGTGTGTGTGTGCGTATGCGTGTGCGTATGCGTGTACGTGTGCGTGTACGTGTGCGTGTACGTGTGCGTGTATCTTAAGTTTAAACTCAACATATATTCTTTGATTTGATTCCTTTTTTTTCGCATAGTTTTATATTTCAAAAAGCTTCATTCACATCTTCACTGAAAGTTTAACGAGAAGGGTTAGTTCAATCTTTTCGTATAATACATTTCCATTAACTCAAATGCAAAATATAATCGATATACATTATTGGAGTTTATATAGTATTTAATTAATCTGAATATTATTTCTCTCTCTCTAATAAATAATGCATGCTCAGATACAGTTTTTAAACAGATTAAAATATTAATTCATTAGAGCTATGTATAACGGGGATTTAAGTACACTAATTATGTATTCGTAATTATGAAATTATACATGCTTAAGTGCCTCAGATAAATATTGAAAGAAGTTGATTCAAAACTGATAAATGATAAAAGGATCGATTTTTACTCCGTTGTCACCAGCAGTTTAAAAGATAAGGTTCATTTCGTAATTAATTAACATCACTTTTTCATATTTAATTTATTTCATTCGACTTTGTGTTAGAAAGTTGACACAATGCCAGTTGAACAACGAAATTAGTGCCAATTGCAAGTTGCAAAATACTAAAACAGAACTATGTATCGCAGAAGGATTCATTCTACATTGCGTGACTCGAAAAAGAAATTGATGAAAATTCCAAGAAGTCATATCAAAAAGGATGAAGTGATTGTTATAATTGGAAATCGGTATTAACATAAATCATTATTATTATTTAACCGAAATGATAAATTAATTCGATACAATAAATTATTATAACAAACATTCTGACGAAAGATAAAGAATTGTTGCGACTTGGGAAAATGCACTTTGTTTGACAGTAGTTTAAAAATAGTAGATTCATCCTTAATGATCATTCTTTCACCAGTTTTCCTTGTTTAATTCATAAAATGTGTTGGATTGTTTCTGCATTATTTAGAAGATTTCTATTTGTTGAAGCATGTTTCTTAGATGTGCTTCTCTATTTATTTTAGTGTTTTTCTTAGCTAATGGATCAGTTAAGCTAAATGATTTAATCAATTTTTAGCTATATAAATCAGTTTATTTAATAAGATGTTTTAAACGGGGGACATATTCACATTTAGACTTGTTTTCAAAGAGATTATGAAAACATTATAAATAGTTTTGATTATTTTGATTTTTTAACTTATTTAAATAGTCGTGACGTTTTCATCAATTGTGGAACTTTTTAATACGTTCCGTATAATTATTCAGATCAGGCATCAATAACCTATGGCACAATTGCCAGATTTGACACACTGCGTGATTTTCAGTGGCACTCTATTTAACTCTATTGGAGAAATAATTTTATGTTGCTTATTTCTTTTTTTAATAAATATTTTTTAAAAGATTCAAAAAAATATATATGTAAACAATTTTAATTTTTTTACTGATGTTGAAGTATAGTTATATTTTATGATGCTTATGTTAAATAAACATTTTTAAATGATGCATAATTAATTCATAATAAAACTCTAAATCTGTATTCTGAATCTCTAAACCTTAACTCTATACACATTGCCGTGGGAATAGAATTGCTTCAAATATTTCTATTTTGCGGCATCTGATTCATATTGGTAAATTGGTTTGGCACATCACAAGTACAAGGTTGTCAATTCTGGACTTGATATTTCATTTTAAAATTTCTCGAATGAGCTGAGTAAATCAAAACTCTCTGCAGTCCTCCTCTTTTTTTACTTTGTAAAATATAACAAATAATGAAAACACGCACAATTTATATTCAATCAATGATTAAAAGCAACAGCATTGTCTTCTAAATGTATAGAAGACTCAAAACAACTGACTTTGCTACAGTAGATCTAAAAAATATATATTTTGCAACAATTCAGTT